>LBNU01026075.1:44870-58083 GCA_014162995.1 Artemisia annua
AAAAAAGATGTAAGACCGGGAGGTAGTCGTTGACCTAGAGCTAGGGCATTTGAACCCCTACGTTTGTGGAATAGATGACCCGCTATCGCGGCCCTAGATTTGGGGCAGTCTTGGGTGTTTCCTTGCTGTAGCCTGACCTAGTGACTCCAGCTGAATTCATCTTTCCTAAGATGATAAACGAGTTGATTGATTGAGATTTGAGATTCGTGATTGTGATTGGTGAGTCTGCAACCTACCTCTAGTTACACATAGCCACTAAAACTTTTCAGGTCCCCAAAAACTGATTTTTGTAACTTAAAACCTATGGAGCTAACCAGCGTAAAGCTGACTTTTAAGCGTGTATTCTCAGGTTTTAAGGCGCTTAGCTCACTATTTGAAGGCGCCTTGGCAAAGGGCATGTCATAGGGCCGACTCTGATGAACATTTTGGGACTACTTACTACAATTATTTTAGGGCCTATTTCCGCCACTATTTTTAATATCATGTTAAACTTATGTCTTACCATGACAACTTTTATTTTATCATTAATGAAATAAAAACCATTCTTTGCGCCTTGTGTTGTGATACCAATTTAGTAGCACCCCAATGCATGTATGCTTCCGCTAGACCCGAATTTTGGGGGTGTTACAGTAAACATTAATACTTGGAGAGCAATGAACCCGAGGCTGCCTATAAGAAAAAACCTCGACCTTAGAGGCATGGATTTAGATTCCCTAAGATGTCCTTTATGTGATGAAGAAATTGAATCAGAAGAACACGTGTTTGTCCATTGCAAGATTGCTGTGGATATTTGGAAAGACGTCTTCAAATGGTGGAAAATTCCATACTTACATCTCAACAACCTCTGTGATGTGATACATTTGGCGGACCAGACCTTGATTGCAACCAAACACACAAGGTTCTTAGATGCCATGGTTCAGACGACCATTTGGGCCCTTTGGAAGTTTAGGAATGAGGTGACTTTCTCCTTGAAGCGCTCAAGCAAAGATCTCATTTTTAGCGACATTAAACACTTGTCATTCACTTGGATTTCTAGTAGATGTAAGAAACCAAATTTAAATTGGATAGAGCGGTTTATTCACCCTTATAACGCTCTATCCCAATTTTGTATTTCCTCCTAGCATCTTGCTAGTTTTCTAATCAAATTGCCGTTCAAAAAAAATATATCAACGCTATTTACCAGTTTTTCTACCTTATACCCACTGCAGCACTGCTTGAGTAGTGACTGCAACCTTTTTAGAGGGAGTAGACAAAAATGCAATGATAGCTTAAGAGTAAAGCTACTAAAGCTACAGTTTTAAGGCTCAAAACATTTAAGGCCCCTAATTTTCAAACGTCATTTATGAATATATAGTCGGTCGCATATTTTCTTGGGGATCATTTTGAGGTCTCAATATATAACAGCATCCGGTTACTGAAACCGCTAAAAACATTAGGAATGTTTGCTTAGTTTTTGTTTATTTTATGGTCCATACGATCAAGTCCTTATTTGAGATTAAGAAACACGACTAGGTCCATATTTTTATTATTGCAAAATGATAAATTAAGCTCCTATATTGCTACAAATTCTTATGACTTTTAGCCAATACTGTAACTAAACATGAACATCAATCTCCATGTGTTTAAGTGTTCATATTAGTTGTTTGTTATGTTAAACCTTAACTAACTAACACGAGCGAGCCTTTTTCATGTTGGTTCGGTTTTTAGCCTTACATATAGATTATCATAAATAATGATGTTTTTTTTCCGTATATTAGTTGCTTTCTATCTTCAATCAACTCTTAGATTCTCATTTTGTTTTTGATTTAAAAGTCAGATGTTTTATTAATCAGTGAAGCAAAAAGCTACCATTAAGCAAAAGTAACAAAGATTATCGAAAAGGCCTCATTTTTAAACTTCGTTTTAGGCCTCGATAAGGTTCGAGCTCCCCTGCAAGAAGGAGTTTAGTGACGTCCCCACACTTTTTCTCAGCTAGTAAAAGTCAATTACCTACCTTAACGTTACGTCTCACCAATATTGTTCTATAACTTCGGTTTTATTGATCAGTGTCTCGTATAGTTACTCAACATTCACATATATTTGATACTAAGGGACTTGCTATAATTATTACTTTAAAACTCAAGGAATTCTGAAAAAATTTCCGGCCGGTTTGCAAGAGTCAATTCAAATTTCGTAGTCTGTGATTTAGACTTCCATCCCAAGAAACAATCACATTTTCTATTATAATTATGGCATCTAAAATTTCGATCCTACCAATTAATTATGGCATTATTAATTATTAGCGTCCATGAAATTAGCTAATAACCATTTTTTTTAACTGAGCCACCATCTTCCTATTAAAAGAGCGCCTAAAAATAAAGCAAAAATAGCACAAATGTTTCTATAAATAGAGAGCATTCCATGCTCGAAATCACTCAGAAACAAATTAAGAAACCATGTTGAAACCACAACTAAACCAGTCTCACTCTGTCTATAACCTACTTCCACTCCATAAGCCCTTCGCTTGTGCCACAAACCATTCTGCCTCCTCGGCCTACTCTCGCATTCTCCGCCAACCAACGTCCACAAAGAAATCCAATGCTACCCGAGCCCGATCCACCTCAGGAGGTATCATTAAGGCCATATCAACTCCCTTAATTACCAAGGCTACCACCATTGTCAAAAGTGTCATCACCATCCAACCAAACATTAGCGCTGCCCTTGCTGATGGAAGTGTTGGTGCCATTCCCGGTGATATCTCCAATCTTCTAGGACAACCCTTCATGCTTGAGATTGTTTCAAATGACCTTGATTGTACGTATACCGGCCATCCTTTAAATTTTTTATTTCGGTACACCCTTTTTTAATAACATTCGAAACATATAGGTGTGTGAGTATTTGGATACTTAAGACAAACAAGTTGTTATTGGAGTTTTGAAAAAAAAAAATGTTATATTAAAGCAAACACTTTACCTTTATAATATTGTAATAAAGTTGTATAACTTTGGATCTATATGATATAGCAAATGGAAACCAGAAGACGGTGAAGGGGTATGCCCGATACGTTGGTTTAGATTTCAACATTCGTCTGTACACATATAAATGCGACTTTGATGTCCCTGAGGATTTTGGAGAGATAGGAGCTGTGCTTGTAGAGAACAGGTATAGTAGGAAGATGTTTTTCAAGAGCATTGTCCTTAACAACGGTGTCACATTCACATGTGAATCTTGGGTTCACTCCAAGTATGATAACCCTGAGAACCGAATCTTCTTCGCCAACAAGGTCACTTTTATCATTATTTTACCGCGTAATAGAAGTTTTATTTTCTAGCTAGTTCTTGATGATTTTTGAAAGGCTCCACCCATCGTCCCATCATGCTCCCACGCGTCGATTTTCATGATTGTGGACCAACATGTGGGTGGGGTAACAACTAATAGCTGTTGACATTAAATTCTGATTAGTGAATTTGTTTGTATAGTCTTATCTTCCTTCGGAAACGCCAGATGCACTTAAATCATTAAGAACGAAGGATCTGGAGTCTCTAAGAGGAAATGGTCAAGGAGAACGCAAATCTTTTGATAGGATCTACGATTATGATGTATATAACGATCTTGGTGCTCCTGACGAGAACTTAAGTTTAGCACGCCCAGTGCTCGGCGGTGATGAATATCCTTACCCTAGACGGTGTCGTACAGGTCGCGAAATGTCTCCTACAGGTACTGTAATACATAGATGCACTATACAAGATCTAGCTTATGTTAACTCACTTAAATCTATCCGGAAACACATTTGACATGATCAGTACCAAAATCCTAGATATATATGTGTAATGACTAGGCACAAGTTTTATTAATGACATGGCAATATTGCCATATCACTTTGTTACTTGCTATAGAGTATCCTCGTATTGACGTATAGTCACTTAAATATATAAGTACAACCGACTAGATTTTTTATTTTATTTTATTTTTTTTTATTTATCTTTTTTACAGCTTGGAGTATATAGTTTATTGCATGCAACTACACTTTGGGGATAATTGTTAGATATTTTTTTGTTAGGTCACAATCGAAGGTTTTTTTTTTTTTTTTTTTTTTTTTTTTTTTTTTTTTTTTTTTTTTTTTTATTTTTTATGGATAATCTGAGATGAAAGAATATCATATTCAGATCCAAGATTTTGATTTTCTGATTAACTTACGTTGCATGTGTCTAACATTTCGTACAATATGTTGACTTACAGATCCATTGACGGAGACCAGAACAACAAGTGAATTCTATGTACCGATTGATGAAGATTTTTCACAGATAAAAGAGGCAGCGTTTGCAGCAAGAAATTTGTTCGCTGTGCTCCATTCAGTTATACCGACTTTAGATGCAGTTCTATCAGACAAAGACAAGGGATTTCCATTATTCACATCCATAGACTTGCTTTACAACCAAGGTGTGAATGTTCCACCCCCTGGCAATGGAATTATAGATGCTTTACCGAGACTTGTTAAAAGGGCTATTGACACTGCAAAAACTGTTATCCAGTTTGAGACCCCTGAAGCCATGGACAGTAAGTATTGATCTTGCGTGTCTTGTTTATTAGTTTAAGTTTATGTTTATTACTCCATCCAACCCAAAATATAAGTCCATTTTGACTTTTCAAAGTTTTATTTTATTTTATTTTATTTTATTTTGACCTTAATTATTTTTTTTTCGCCTTGTATAATACTTGATGAAAAATATAATAATGAAAGTACATTTAAGAAACAATTCATTTATATATTTTGCATCAAATATTATATAATGCGGAAAAAAAATTAAAGTCAAAGTTGGAAAAAAAGACTTTGAAAAGTCAAAATGCATGGACTTGTATTTTGGGACGGAGGAAGTAATAATTATAATTGTAGGGGACACGTTCTCTTGGTTCCGAGATGAAGAATTTTGTAGACAGATGCTTGCTGGTCTTAATCCATGTACCATTCAGTTGGTGACGGTACGTATGCTCTTTTAAGAACCCTCTTGTGTATCATTGGATGTTCTTGTATCATTTTATAACTTCTAAGCCACGCGAACTTAGATGCGATGTTATAGACCTCATATATTGATGCCTAAGATTATGTTGCTGACATGGAAAGTACGTAAGACATTACAACAAGATTATAACATGTGTTTGCGTGAGTGTGTCTAGGACTGGCCATTGGTGAGTAAACTGGACCCTCAAGTTTACGGACCACCAGAATCCGCGATCACCAAGGAGATTGTAGTGGAAGAGATAAGAGGTTTTATGACACTTGAGGAGGTGAAGCAAAACATAAATTTGACATCTTTTTGTTTGATCTCATGAGATTGGGAACTTACATTAACGGTGAAAAATAATTATGTACTTATAGGCTTTGGCACAAAAGAAACTCTTCATGTTGGATTACCATGATCTACTATTGCCGTATGTTAATAAAGTTCGAGAGATTGAAGGGACGACTCTCTATGGTTCAAGGACTTTAATGTTTCTTACTCCTGCTGGAACATTGCGACCACTTGCCATTGAGTTGACTCGCCCACCATCTGATGGAAAACCACAGTGGAAGCATGTGTACACACCTGCTTGGGATGCTACGGGTGCCTGGCTGTGGAAGTTAGCCAAGGCTCATGTCCTTTCCCATGATTCTGCCTATCACCAGCTGGTTAGCCATTGGTTAGTTCCCATTTTCTCGTGATATTAAAATGTTGGATATACATGCCGATATATGTATGATGTATCCAATTAGCTTAATCAGGTGACTACCAAGTTAATTTTTAACAATCATGTTGGCCCACTAATAGTTTGTCAATTTTCTGACACTTAACGTACAACTTGACTGGCTGTGTTGAAGTAATGTAGTTGTGTGCCCACATAACATATGTAATTGCATACCTACAGTCACCGACGCATATCAACATGCATATAAGTTGATTTGAGACATGTTTATGCATTTATGCATTTGAGATGTGAGTCAATGTGTGATGGTTGATTCACTCCTAAGATGGCACGAAAATCACTCGGACTACCATTAATAAACTAATCAATATATGTCGGACTTATTAATTTATCACTACAGGCTAAGATCTCACTGTGTAACGGAGCCTTACATAATTGCAACAAACCGCCATCTTAGCCAAATGCATCCTATCCAACAGCTACTTAAACCTCATTTGCGGTACACAATGCAAATCAACGCCCTAGGTAGAAAATCTCTTATTAATGCCGGTGGTGTCATGGAATCAGTATTCGCTCCAGAAAAATATTCTCTGCAACTTTGCTCCGATGCTTATGATCAATTGTGGCGCTTTGATCATGAGGCTCTTCCAGCTGACCTAATTAGCAGGTACCCAATTTGGATATTCACGTTTTTTTCTTTTAAAGCATTTTCGATCCAACCAAAAAAGAAATAATAAAAATAGCGAAGAAAAAAGGGTATATTTTCATAAAAATACGACAACCTAACATTTGTGGCGTCTGTGATTATATCTAATGATTTAGGGGCCTGGCTGTAGAAGATCAAAATGCACCACACGGGGTCAAACTAGCAATTGTGGATTACCCATTTGCAAATGACGGTCTACTCATTTGGGATGCCATCAAACAATGGGCAACCACATACATAAACCACTACTATCCACTAGAAAACCTCGTTGAAACTGATGAAGAGCTTCAAGCATGGTGGAATGAAATCCGCACAGTTGGACATGCAGACAAGAAAGATGAACCATGGTGGCCACAACTCAAAACTAAAGAAGACCTGATTCAAATCGTCTCAACCATCATGTGGATGACTTCTGGCCACCATGCAGCAGTTAACTTTGGACAATACGATTTTGGGGGCTTCTTCCCTAACAGGCCATCTACTGCTAGAACCAAAATGCCTAATGAAGACCCAACCGACGAAGAGTGGCAATCATTTATGAAACGACCTGAGGATGCACTATTGAAATGTTTCCCATCCCAAATCCAAGCTACCAAAGTTATGTCAATTATGGATGTTTTATCGAGTCATTCACCAGATGAGGAGTATATTGGGGGAAAGATAGAATCAGCATGGGAGGCGGACCCAACTATAAAGGCGGCATTTGAGGAGTTCCATGGAAGGTTGAATGAACTGGAAGGCATCATAGACTCGAGAAACAATGATCCCAATTTAAAGAACCGAAGTGGTGCAGGGTTGGTTCCATACCAGCTTTTCAAGCCTTATTCCGAGAAAGGTGTGACCGGGAGAGGTGTTCCAAATAGCATATCCATCTAGTTCATTTTCGCTTTTCGGTATTCAATATGTTTGGTCAATGGTCCTATTCTCAAGTAATCGCCTGTGAGGTAATGAGGTCATAATCCACGTGTCCGTGTTTTATTGTCATTTGCAATAAATTTTTCTTGTGTTGTATTATCCATTAAGTTAACAGTTTATCAGTTATGAATCAAAAAGTATTTTTTGTTTTAAGTTGGTTTAAATTTTCTTTAAGTTTATTACTTTTGGTTTTATGTTTTATGTCTTAGTAGTAAGCCTATATCAGAGGCTATGTTACCAAGTTTCTAGTATGAAATGAAATAAAATAGTATCCTCTATATTGCTCTCACTAACCTCTGTCCCATTTATACTTTTCCTGTTTTTCTCAACAAAACCAGGTTACAGAGTCGAGCTTAAAAACAAATTAAGTAGGCTAAATCTGCTATGTCATGTCGTTAACGTTACATGCCCTTAGGTTACATGTCAGTACCACTGTACTAACATCAATGTTGGTAATAATGTAAAATGTGAACAAAAGGTGCAGAAGTTATGCAAATAAGTGCAGGTTTTTTGCAATAAAGCCTTGAGTGATGTCTCTTTATGATAACTCAATATATGTTTACAGAAACCAAAAGATGAAACAAGAAAGAGTGAGTGGGTACGGTCCAAAAGCAACAAATAAACTGTGTATATGATTGGGTTCTAATTTAAAATCAATACTTTTTTCAGTTATTAAAACAATACATAACTACCTTTGCGAACAGAAAACCCTTGTTTGGTTCGGTTAATGGACCATGGAAAGTACTATGGTTTGGAATTCTTTGGTCCGGACCAAGTTTTTCCAGCAACTCTTAGTTGGCATACTAATTTTCTGTTGTTAGTGATGATGAAACTAACATTCTTTATTAAGAACTTAACTTTAAGGTTTGATCCATGAAGATCATGATTATGCAAAAAGCTAAAGGTAAACTTTCTAATTAAGTCGTGCATCAATTATGAATTTAACACATAATGTGGATGGTTGGAGATGGTTGCTCGATCAATTTGGTAAATTTTCGGTGAACTCTCTAAGGAAAGCAATTGACAAATTCATTCTTTCTTCTTCCTCTAGTTGTACAAGATGGAATAAGCTTGCTCCTATTAAGCTTAACATTCTCACTTGGAGGGCTTTGGTATGACAGGCTACCTACTAGACCGAACGTTGATCGTCAAGGAGTTGATCTTTACCATGTCAGATTTGCCATTTGTGATGGCTACATAGAATTATTGACCATATTGTGGTTACTTGTGCAGTGGCTAGCAAAGTGTGGACATAGATAGGAGGATGTGGAATTCAAGCATCGATGTTTTGTCTGGAATCAAATCGGGTCTTCTTATGGCTGATTCTTCCAACCTTGATCAGTCCACAAAGAAGCTAGATTTTAGACGTCGTAATTCTCTCGGCTATTTGGATCATTTGGAAGCATTTAAATTCAGTGGCCGGTGTTTAAGCGAACTAATTCGTCGATTGGGTCATTGTTTGAAGACAATCAAACTTTGCCTTTTCTTTGGATTAAGAATAGGTGTCAGGTCTTCTCAATTCCTTGGTTAAATTTGGGGTAATTGCATCTTTATTTATCTTGCCACGTTTTCTTAACTTTGTGTAGTGTATTAATTTTTTTTCTTTCTAGTATTTCATACTTTTGATTTCGTCTTCTTGGTGTATCATAGACCACTTGTGCGTAAGCATATCCAGGGAAGGAAGATGGACTGGACTCACTCTCATTCATGGCATGGGCAAAAGCGCATTTACACACCCAATTAAATTAATCGGGGTGGGGTAAAATGGTAAATAGGATACACACAATTGGTCTATGATATACCAAGGTGACTAAATTCAAAGTATGATATACCAAAAAGCAAAGTTTTAAGACTGTTAGGATTAGAAGTGGAGATCTTAATTTTGTTATCAGGCTAATTATGTAAAGTAGTTAGTAACTAGTATAGCCCAATGGGCATGGCCCATTAGAAATCCCACCGTGGCTTATGATATTATAAGACACCTCTCCTAGTTGAGGAGAGGTGGTGGGTTCATGATATGTGTGTAATAATCAAATACACACCTTTTTTGATTTCACTTTCTCTCTAACTACTCTTTCTAGTTCTTCATAAACCTTTCATATATGTGTATGATCTTGATTCAATTGGGATTCTACAAAGAAGCTACACAAAGTTAGAAAACGTGGCAAGTAAGATATATAAAGATGCAATTAGCCCGTTAAATTTTGACCCAAGGATTTTGTTATGACTATTTTTTGATTCCTTCTCTTGCACTTTTCTAGCTCCTTTGCTAGTTTTAAATTTTTTTTTTATATCTATCTATGTCGCTTTGCTGGCAATTTTTTTTTAACATTAACTAGAATTGGATAAGTGATCCAATATCTGAGAGTCTTTTAATGCTTTGTTTTTCATTCTAGCTTTTTGATGTTGTCATAATAAAATCGTCTTTCGAAAAATGAAATCTCCAACTCAATTCATTGGATGAGTTCCTAGCAGAAGGTCTGCGATGTCCTGAATTGTACTAGTACTTTATAAGTTTAGAGAGTAAACCCTAAACGTGATTCTCGAAAACATGATTCATGTATGTAAACCTCTAAATCTTATACGGTGTACTTTAATATAAATTGATTTCAACGAGGAGTAAATCCATAAGAGTTAAAAGCATTTCACAATTATCTTTCAAAATAGCCATTAATCTTATTCTTGTTTTGTTTGGACCATTACAGTTGGAGAGTGAATTCTAAAAGAGTAAGAGCCCCAAAATTTGGAAAGCATGACACGTGAACAAGACCAAAAATTTCTAATCAGAGAAAAACATTTTCCCGTCTAAGCATCTCCAATAACAGTGCACAATATAAGGTAGTTAGTGAATTCTACAGAGAAAAGCATGTTGAAGCCTCATATCAACCAGTCTCAGTCTGTCCATAACCGACTCCCACTCCATAAGCCTTTTGTTGTTAGCGATGCCACGAACCATTCATCCTCTTCTGTCTACTCCCTTACCATTCGCCGCATAGCCACCAAGAAATCTAATGACACACGTACTCGATCCACCTCGATTGGTAACATTAAAGCCATATCAGTTCCCTTTATTAGCAAAGACACCACCAGCACCAAACCAGGTCACTGGCGTCATGAGTGTTCAACCAACCATTAGCTCTGCCCTTTCAGGTGTAAGCAGTGATGGTGTTGCTAATAGTGTCATTAATCTGTTTGGTATTAGATGATAAATAAGCATAAGCCCATTTGTGGGTTTAGGGTTTCTGGGTTTCCTCTCATGTAACATCTCTATATATTGTGCCTCAATAAATATCATAACATACGGGGCTTACATCATTTAACATGGTATCAGAGCTTTAGGCCTCATCCTCGGACCTTGTCGGCTACCTTGAGCCGTAGCCTCAATGCCACCCCCTCAAACCCTAGCAACTGCTGTTTATTTGTACTAAAAAAATTGCATCCTAGTGTTTCGGCCATAACTCTCAAACCGTAAGTTAATTGATGAGGTCAGCGGCCATGGCTTCGTAATGAAATTTCGAAGAAAAGCATACAAAAATCGCAATTGTAGCCACTAGGACGTGTCATCACGCGCCGGAACAAGTAGCTGTATTCAGAAAGAAAAAAAACAATCGCTCATTGTTTTGCTTATAACTCTCAATTCGCTTAGATTTAGCTGACACCATTAGCATTTGTAGATTTGTAAGTAAATTCTGAAGAAAAGCATACTGGAATCGCTGCCTCCACCGGTCGGACTCTCCATCACACGCCGTTATAAGCATAAACAGTCGACGAAAAGAAAACAAATTAACATTTTTCGGATTACGCGGCTGGTCACCTATCAAAGTCTTCATATTTTTAATCAAGATAACTGTCTTTAGTTTTGTTTGATTTTTAGCTTTATGCTTTATAATTAAATTGTTTCCTCCAATTCGAACTTTCACGATGTTGCCACTCGAATTATGAGGGGCTATTAGATGATAAATAAGCCTAAGCCCATTTGTAGGTTTAAGGTTTCTAGGTTTCTTCTCAATTAACCCTCTCAATATATTGTGCCTCAATAAACATCATAATTTACAGGGTTTACATCATTGATCTGTTTGAGTGGTCTTTCTTGCTCAAACTTGTTTTTAAGTATATATCTTTTACTTTTTTTTTTAAAAAAAAAATAGTTGTTTGATAACCGTCATAAATATGTAAGTGTTTGTTTAGTTTTTTTTATTAAGTCGTGTTAAATTAAAGTGTCTCTTTAAATATATGATGTCTGTTTGTAGATGAATAAATAGTTGTTTGTTTTGTGTGCCAAATTAAGTGTCTGAATTAAAGAAATTACTGTTATACCATTTTATTTGAAATAAGGTTAAAAAGTGGGAGGGTAAATATGTAAAATTAAAATAAAATGGATGACTTAATTTGGAGACCCTCATCTCCATGGCTTTTTCTAGAAGGTCATATGTTAGTTTTAAGCACTAAACAAACATCCATTTAGTAACTTAATTAACTTACCTATTTTTAATTAAGACACTTTAAGTTGTTATCAAACACTACCTTACTGTCTTTAGTAAAAACTAGAAGTGACGCACAAATAGGTTTCCATATTTTACCTACACATGTAAAAGTGTCAAAGTATATATTCGTGACATCTAGAATCGAATAGTTTCTTTAAAAAAATAATTACAGGATTTATTGTGATATCCGCTCTTGATTATCTTACTCAGTTACACAGAGTAACCCCCAACAAAATATACATCATAAGGTATATTGTTTCACAAGAAAATTGTTAATCTAATATAATTCTTTGAAGCATTACGTACTCTTTTCCTTAGCCAATTTTGCATCCAACTTCAAATGCAATAATTCCATTATGTTGCCCCTGTTGAACACGGGAGTCTCAGCTAGCCTTGGTTTGATTTGTGGCTTTTTAATACAACTTTATAGGTTGTAGGCACTACAAGAAACGTCACTCGCGGTTTCTGGATTTGCTTAAGTTCGTTACCTTTCCTCAATTAAAAGATATTCGTGTGTGTTGAAGGTCTTTTCTTTAATGTAATGCTAAAGATCACATCGAAAGTTTTTCATCGATCATGAAATTGATCATTGACACATTTAGAGAATCTATAAAGACATATGTGCGTTTTGTGGTTATCAGAAAAGTGATTAATCGTGACCCCTGTTACGTCTGATATTTAATTAAGAAAACGTATGTGCAATAAGTTAATTGTTATACGTAAATGGTAATTCAAAAGTAATAGAGATTAAGAAGCATAAAGCAATTGTGTCAAGTTTTCCTAGAAAAAGAACAATATTTTTTTCCTAGCTTAAACTTCGGTAACTTTTTAACTTTGATGTGAAAGAGTTGTCATATTTATTTAATTTAATTTCTTGAGAATGTATCATACTTGTCATTTTTTGTTATTGTGCGTACTGAGTTTTTTTCTTTTTTTTAATCATGTGTACTGAACTTTCAAATTTCGATTATTGTATATATTTTATGATTATTTTGACCTTACTTTTTTCGAATTTGGAAGTGTATAGTAAAATGATCATTTTACATAGCCGAATAGTCACAAAATACATACAATAATCGAAATTTGAAAGTTCAGTACACACAATAAGAAGAAAAAAAATTCAGTACACATAATAACAAAAAGTGACAAGTATGACACTTTTTCAAGTAATTAACCCTATTTATTTTCATATGTAGCATTTTTTTTTTCAATAGAAATGCAAAGATGATATAGAACCAACACATGAAAAATTAAATAAGACAATTAACTAACAGAGGAGCCCAGGATGCAAAAATATAAAGCCATAAAACATCAACTTTGCGAAAGAAACTTGGAAAAATAATGCAAAACACAACAAACATAATAAAGCAATTAAGACAAAACAGAAGGACATCACATGCCTCTACAAGACAAAAGAGTCCCATGAAACCTGGACCGCCATGAGTTG
>LBNU01026076.1:5547-18029 GCA_014162995.1 Artemisia annua
ATATATATATATATATATATATATATATATATATATATATATATATATATATATATATATATATATATATATATATATATATATATATATATATATTGAGGATCACGTGCGGATATTTTTTTTAGTGCGGACGTTCGGATGGATCAGGACTACCCATTTCTAGATCTGATCTTGACTTTTTTTAAAAAAGTCAAGATCTAACGCAACGATCACGGTACCAATTGACCATGCAAATGATTTTTTTTTTAATTTTTTTCCTTTTAAGGGATCCTTACTATTTTTGTCTTCTTTACTTTTTTTATTTTTTCAGATTTTTCTGAGCACTTTTTTTTGTTTTTGATTATGAGTCCTACTATGATATTAAAGGATATTATGAGTTCTACCGTGATATTAACGATTTTAGTTGAAAAGTTACTTTGATATTAGCAAAAAACTTAATATCACTGCTTTTTTTATTACGATATTAAGAAAAGTTACGTTGATATTAAAAAATTTAACTTTGATATTAGTAAAAAACTTAATATCATTGCATTTTTTTTATTACGATATTAAGAAAAGTTACGGTGATACAAAAAAATAAACGGTGATATTAGTAAAAAACTTAATATCATCATTTATAAAAAAGTGATATTAAAAAAAAAAAAAGTTTATGTGATATTAAGATCTGATCTTGACTTTTGTAAAAAAGTTAAAATCAGAGATAATATCACAATACCTTTAACAATGAAAATGATTTTTTTTTTGAAATTTTTTTCAGCGATTCTTAATAATTTGTTATCCTCTTTATTTTTTTAATTTTTTCAGATTCTTTTGAATTTTTTTTCCAATAAAAAACGCTATGTCGATATTAAGCGATTTAAGAAAAAAAAGAGCGGATATTTACGATCATTGCCAGCTCCAAGCTTTTTCATAATGTTACTAGAGGGACGGCCCTGAGATTGCGCCCGTACACCGCACTAATATCCCAAAAACGTAACCTGATCCCTTCCCTTAATAAACTATACCTACACCTAACATAATATATACGATATATACATATATGATATAGTAACTACGCATCAACATACCATTACGCCTATACATAAGTATATAATAATAGCTCACCATTACTACGTGACTATATACCATATAGTACTTACCCATATACGCATATATACATACTACCTACGCCCTATATGTACCCTACTGATAACCTAGGTAATCAACAATAGCCGCTGACGCCTACCAACCCTATATACTAACATATATATTATATACTACCAGTATATACTACTAGCATATATACGTAACCTCCGTAATAGATATAGCATAACACATATATAATATACTACATTATATATCTACTACCATACCCTACTAATATATATAAGTATATCATATATATAAACTATACCGGAGTGACGTCTTTTCCAGAAACCAAGATAAATTGCGAGAATTGCGAGAACCCAGCATCCAACCAAATCAGCATTTTTTTTAATATTAATTTATTCATATTTAATCAACAAGGGTAGCCACTGGGATGGTAAGAATTACTTTTTTATTTCTTTTGAGCTTTTTTTTTTAATAAAAACCGCTTTTGTTTTTTCCTAATCTTGAAACTTTTTTTTTAATACACTATGTGCACCCTGTGTTTTATCAAAAAAGAACGTACACTACTACTAAGTTAGACAACCTTCGTATTTTTTAAAAATATTCTATTACCATAAATACTCACATACAAACAGACAAACCTTAACAATTGCAGTTTTTCCAACACATAATTTACAAATTGTATTAGCTCTGATAATGATATCAGCTATCACAAACCGCCAATAGTATACAGTTGTATTCTAAATTTTATACAAAATCATAAATTTGCACATGTTGCAATAATGCTCATTCTTACAGTTGGTTCCATCTTTTAGGGCGTGGCACATGTATGTCCTCGCCCGACTTCAAGAACCCATGGGATTTGTACACTGTTTTTAATCCTTGTGCACATGTGTTTTTATCCGTCTCGCCCCCATACTTAACTGATCATAAGTCGTATCCCAGCATTGCAAAAACCTGCCACCATCAATTATCATCCCTCACCCACATCCAATAACTTTTTTTAATTCAAAGAGTGGTAACGGACACATATCAACAAAACATCAAAACCTCCGCATTCATCCCAGTTCTAACACCGAAAACAAAATAACACGCTCCCGGGAATGGACGACATTTTTTGTTAGTAGTGAAGATTCTTGTAATATTCATTCGGTGTCCTAAACTGCCCTAACTAGGCTAATAATTCATTAGATTTGAGTCGTCATTTTGCAAAAAAAAAAAAAATGGTAACTCTTCATGTGCTATCGTCCTTAAAAGAAACCCTACAAGTGATTTAACATTTTGAGCCGTTTTACTTTTGTGATTTTTATAACTTTTTTACGTATTTTTTTAACGTACATTCTTTACGGGCGGTGCGGCTGGTATCGCTGTAGCGGGTCGGTGGTATAAGCGAGAAGAAGAGCGAGAAGGGAAGCTGTTCTTTGCTGGGTGAGACGCATGTCCCTACGTGGTGGTTGGTGGTGTCCGCATTGGTGTGTCCGGGTGTCGTTCCCGAACTCTCATTGCCTCTCAAACAATTGCGGTTGTAAAACGGTGTACCTGGTTTATCGCTGTCCTTTACCTTTAAGCGTGTGAGAACTGGGTGATGTTGTGACGTTGGTTCAAATGAAAAAAAGTGGCTCAGAAGCGTCGGTGTTGGAGTGGGTGGAGTGTGATAGAACCCGAGAGACTATCCTCTGGCGAATCGAGCTTCGCGCGTCGTGAAGCCGAGGTGGTTACTACTCTGCGGGCAGCTGTTTGTAACGAGGTGGGCGGAGATGCGTATTGTTCTTTTTCATGTAGGTGAGTTCCCAAGCTTATAGGGTGAGAGAGGAGTGTAAATTTCACCAGACCTTTTAAAGTTGGGGGAGCGTGCATGCGGTCACCGAAACCGACTTCGAAGGCGGAGGCTTAGAATCTTTGTCTCGAGGCGCCGCCCGTGCGGCCGGGGGGGGCAAAATATTAATAATTTTTTAGAAACTACACTAAAGATTGTTTCCGTGGTGGGGCGGGGGGGGCAAATACCATATAAAAAAAGCCGAAAATTTTCGAAAATTTACACTACAATTTTTTTCGCCGGGGGGTCACGTGACCCCCCGGACCCCCCTTTATCTCCGCCACTGGCAACACTAATCTTGCAACTTTACCAATACAAAAAGTAATAAAGAAAAAAGTTTCTTCTTAACTCAAAGGGATGAATGATCAAGATAAATGCGGTGAATGATAAGAATGAAAGGCTGAGAAAATAACATGTTTTAGTTATTGTACTTTGATTATCTTGAATACGGAGTATTTAGGATCAATGGTTTCAAGATCTTGACTACATTGATATAACATGCTAGTTATTGTACTTTCACGATCTTGAATACTCCATCACTCCATCTGGTCTTGACTTTTGTTGCTTTATTGGAGTAATTCATTTCTTTGCTCCCTAGATTTTATGAAATTGACTATCTATTAGAATACTACAATATAGTAATAGTTGCTAGATTTAGAGAATAACAATGCTAATAATATTGTTATTATATTATTATATGTGATGATTTGCTAAACACCTGATGAACTCAAATAATATTTTCTATGGGTTTTCATTATAAATTTACAAAAATGATAATTAATTAACTCAAATATTGCATAATATTATATTTTTAATTATTTTAAAAATGGCAAGTGATGTAAAATATAGAATGATTGGTGTTTATTAAATGTTAATGATTTAATGCTTAAATAAAACCCAGATAAATAACTAGCATGTTATATCAATGGTTTCAAGATCGTGATCTTGCATAGGATCATTTTAATCCTTGCAAGATCGCGATCATAAGATCGAATCGGAATCTTAAAATCCTATTATAATGTCATTTTCTGAATAGGTGTTGTAAATATTAAGAAAAATGTTACATATAAAACAAAAAATTATATAAATATTTCATAAAAAGGGAAATCATCCCTGCTCGCAAGAAGGTTAGATGCTGCAAGGCTAGAAAGGAAGGACTAATTATGTAAAGCAGAAAATGTTGCAGGGTAACAAATGTAAATTTAAAACTTACTTTTGTTTTGCTGCAGCTATGCTGCCTGTTGTTTGCAGCAGATATGTTTTCCCCTAACATAAGAATATGAGAAGTGATTTTGAGACCTAAAATTCATGCCTAAATCTATGTGGCAATAATTCATTGATTGCAGCAACCGGTCTCAATAAGCTAATGACACACAAGTTAGGCACAAAATTAGTCATTAGTTTTAGCCTTTATGTCTTCCAATCTTTTTCCAGAAAAGATAACCTAGATTATGATTATGAAATATTTTAGAGGATTAACATCTTATATATATATATATATATATATATATATATATATATATATATATATATATATATATATATATGTATGTGTGTGTGTGTGTGTGTGTGTGTGTGTNAAAATTACATAAAACTCAATCATTACCTACCCACATTAAATAAACTCCCTATCATCAATGGGTATTTTAGTCTTTTTATTATCAATTCCATTACGTCATATCATACTAACCAAACATGATTAATAACGACAATGAATCATTACATTATACTATTTATTCCATTACATCGTTTATTCTATTCATTTAACATTTCATTCCGTCCTACCAAACGAACTCTTATATATCAAACATTATCATTGTATTTAAAATTTAGATATAAATCGTATTATTGTAACATGTATTGGCATAGGTGGAGAAAACTGATAAGAGCGGGGTGCAAGGCAGGCACGCCTCTAGCGAAATAAATTATAGTGTGAATTTTTTAAAATTTATAGCTAAATTATACCAACAACAAGATTCGTATTGTAGTTTCTAAGAATCATGAAAGTTTGCCCCTTCGATCATAACTCTCTGACTCCACCCAATATCGGTAACTATAATAATCATGCTCTAATCGTCTTTTAAATCTAACTATCATTGTCCTTGACCTCATCGAGAAAGTTAAATTTTTTTGGTATTCTTTTGTACCAATAATTTGGTACAATATGCAAAGCACCTCATTAGATATTTGAAGGTAACAAATCCGTCGTCCTATAAGAGACAAATTCTTTTCGAACTTTTTACTCTTGCCATTTGTTATTTTGATTCAATGAGTATCGTTTGACGGAGTTCGTATATTTATATAGGTCCTATGCGAATTCAGTATGGGAATTATATGGACAATGTCCCAGCATTAGCATTAGAACCGAATTCCTGGACAAAGGTGGCAAATGTGATATATTTAGATGCACCAACCTTAACCGGCTACTCATATACAACAGACTCAGAATCCGTTCATTCAAGTGATACAGCATCAGCCTTTCAAACCGCAGAATTTCTAAGAAAGGTTAGTTGTCCATTTTAGGTAATGTAGATACATAGCGAGTTAGAAATGGATGAAGGACACTTATTTACGATTATATTTTTACATTTGCAATGCAGTTTGTTAGAGATCATCCCAAGTTTTTGAAAAATCCTACGTATGTTACTGGATTGTCTTATTCAGGAACTGTTATTCCAATAGTTACCGAGGAGTTATACAAAGGTACAAGATTTGACTTTCTTAACATTTTCTCAGTAGACCGTAGTAGAGCATCAAGTCTTTACCTGATTCATCTTTTTATTTGCTCGTCTCAAAAGGTAATGATGAAGGACTGGAGCCATTTGTAAACATTCAAGTAAGTATATTGCTGATTTTAATGATACATTAAGGCTTAAAACATACATTGCCATATTGACAATTTGACGAATGAAATGGCAGGGATACATGGGAGGAAACCCATTGACAGACAAAACCGGTGATATAAATTCGAGATTTGAATATGCTTATCGCATGGCACTTATATCCGCCGAACTATATGAGGTTTCATAAAGTTCCCATTCCATCACGGTTCCGTGCTTTTTCTCATTATTTGTAAAATGAAACCAGAGAAAGTAACATACTCTCTGTTGAATGAACTATTGCAGGCAGCCAGACAACATTGCAATGGTGATTATGCAGAAGCCGACTCTAACAATTTGCGATGCATGTTGGATATTAATGAAGTCAACAAAGTAAGCCTAATTCATTTATATCTGGCACTTTCATTATATCTTTTTGGCAAACTGTGTAAAACCTTCTTTCGTGTTAGCGTGTTGGACCCATAAACATTCGACAAATTTTGGATCCTGATTGCGATCCAGCAACTAATCTGGTTAGAGGTGGAAATCCAGTCACAATGGGTAACAGGAGAACATTACGCGCTGATCCAATAAAAATGCTTCCTGCATGATCCACTCTTAAGGATACCTTTTGTAGGGTGGGCATCTAAAACTTACATAGTTTCATAGTATCTATCTTTTCCCCGTGAGCATATAAATTTATATGATATTTTCTTTTTGACAGAGTGACAATTATATCTATGGAACCCTTTGGGCTAATGATGAAAATGTTATGAAAGCACTTGGTGTGCGCAAGGTACAGTTACATATAATCGCGTAAATAGAAGGATAATTCATTAATTTTTGTGTAACATTGTTAAAAAAAGCTTGTGTGGCTTTGTTTGTATAATGTATTTAACCAGGGAACGGTGAACGAATGGTTGCCATGTAATTTGGACATGAAGTACAACTATGGTAAACCTTCAATGCCGCAATATGAATTCAATGTAAAGAGTAGCGTTGCATACCACGAAAGGTTAACCAAGAGAAACTGTCGAGCTTTGATTTTCAGGTAAAGATTTTTTTTTTATTTTTTTAATTCCCCATTGTTTTGACATGAACTCAGATCTTAATTTTCTTTTGAAACAGCGGAGATCATGACATGATGGTTCCACATGTGGGCACACGTATATGGATAAATTCTCTTAATTTGACGATTACAACTGATAATTGGGCCACATGGTATGTTAACGGTCAAGCTGCAGGATACAAAACCACCTATGCACGTGATAACTATACTTTAGCATTTGCTACCGTGAAGGTAAACACGTTTTATTTTTAGGTGAAAACGGCAAAACTTGTAACATACCAGCAAACTGAACATACTTTGTAACTTGTTTCTTGTGTAGGGAGCGGGTCACGCGGCTCCAGAGTTTAATCCCGCAGAATGCTTTGAGTTAGTTAAGAGGTGGTTTGCCAATAGACCGATCTAAACCATTGTTTGGTTAATCATTGGATCATTTTTTTCCAATGACCAAGAACCTGCTATTAAGGAATTTGTAGCTGTCATGAAATCGTATGTTTATGGCCAAAAAATAAATAAATGAATAAATAATAAGATATGTATGAACTATTTGTTATTGGTTATTTTTGGAAAGTTCTATCCTTATGTTAGAAATGTATCATCTTGTAGTATCGACTTTTGTTAGAAAAGTCACCGTTAATTGTGTTTAATAAAACTAATATGTGTTAGCGTGAACTTTCAATATTACAGTGACTAGTTTTAGATCCCTGTGCACGCACGGGTCATTGGCTTTGATTTTTGTTATATTAGTTGTTGGAAGAAAAAATTGTATATTAACTTTTATAAGTTATTATGCAAAACTAAATGTAAAATACGAAAATAGGAATGAGACTTGACATTATCAGAAAGGGGTAATTCCATATATATCCAACTTAAACACTATAATTCCATATTTCCCCAACTCATGCTTTAAAAGCATTGTATTTATGCATTAGAAACTTGTGTTTTGGGTAAATATGGAATTTTGATATTTAAGTTAGGTAAATATGGAATTATCCCTATCAGAAATGCACAAACAATATCATAAACTAATTTATATTAGAATAAACTAAAAAAAATGTCCCTAAACTTTCCGAAAATTGCAAGGAATGTCCGTCAAAAAAATCTGCAAGAAATGACTCTAACGTTACATTTTTTTGCAAGTTATGTCCTTGAAGGGTTACTGCAGTTGCAAAAACCCGATTTTGGCTAACACTGTTAGTTTTTTCACGTTAGTTGCCTGTAAAATGACTATTTTACCCTCGCCTACTTCAGGGACATTTTTTGCAAGAACATTTTTTGAAGTTTACTATTGATTTAGTTCCCACCGCCACCACCCTATACCACCACAACCACACAACCACACTTTACCCGTCATATTCATCTTCTCCGGTGACCAAACCCATATTCCGGTCCTTTTCTTTTTTCTCTCTTTTTTTTTTTTTTTTTTTTTTTTTTTTTTTTTTTTTTTTTTTTTTTTTTTTTTTTTTTTTTTTTTTTTTTTTTTTTTTTTTTTTTTTTTTTNTTGCACAACATGATTGAAACGAAGAAGTTGGTTCATCCGAGACAGGCGATAATGGGACGGTCATTGAGGGTGTAGCTAACGAATCCACATTTGCAGAACATGAAGTTCCTAATCAAGATGTGAAGTTGACAGCGCTGCAACTGTCTACTGATCATAGATTCATAGCACAAGCATCGAAGAAGTAAGTTTTTGAGTTCTGACATGATCCTATACAGGGATGGACCCAGGATTTTTAAAAGGGTGTTGCATAAAAGAAATGTTGGGTTAACTAAAGTTACACCGTAAGAAACGAAAGTAGCAAAAAAAATTTGGGGGTTGCACATACTACAAAAACGGCAGCTTTGAAATCTTTTTGCACTTCGTGACATAAAATCGGGTATAGCACGTGTTACACGCGGCATACATGTGGGTCCGTTCATGATCCTATATTAATGGTTGTCTGTATGATATCGTATATTCTGCTGCAAAACTAATTTGCCTATGATATTCTCGTAACTTGTTAATTGTTCATCTCAAGTAGTGAAATTTCCGAAACTATGATCCATTATTGATTTATTTTGGTGATTTTAGGTGTTTTGAAAAAATTAAAGTAGACGATGTAGTATCATTGGATTCTATAGGGAGTCGTACAGTTGATATCTTTCCATCATAGTTAAATTGCCTTTCACATCTGCTTTTATTGAATATGGATAATAATGAGAGATATGACTCATCGTGTGTAAACCATATCAAATCTTTATGGAATTCTGAAACGTAAATTTCGAGTGCCACATGATTGGAGAAGGTACAAACCAACATCTTAACTTTAGTCCTTTCTTTGCTTTTTTCTTACTTTAATCTAATGATGTCAAGTCGTTTGGTTCCTTAGACGAGAATCACATTACAATTTACACGATCAATTGAAATTTCAATTTAGAAGAAATGACGAAAATAGTACAAAAACATTCATGCATTTCATGTTTTGGTCACGAATTGATCCATCTTCCCAATTTGGTCATAAGTCGGCTAAATATAAATTTAAAACTTGAATAGGCGAAGTAACTATAGTATAACGCATCGACACGCACGTGCATCAACAGTATTAAGCTCTTCTAATGATGGGTATTAAACACTTCTAAATAGTAATAAGCTCTTCTAAAATAAGTTGTACGCCATCACATTACTAGTCTTTTCAAGCCTATAAGTTTCGATTTATGATCCATGGTGTATGTTCTATTAAATAAGCACTTAATCAACCTAATGAACTTAATGAACCAAAATAAGCATTTCTAAACAGTAATAAGCACTACTAAATAAGCTGTACGGCAACAACAACATCAAATACACAATCAAACATAAAATAAAGCAAACCCTAAGCAGTAATAGGCAATCCCAAGCAGTAATAAGCACTTCTAAAGTTTAAATGGGTCGGCATTACCAAAACCACGTCAAATAAGCAAACCCAATCTAAAAGAAATGTAAAAAAAACAAAACCACATAAATCACAACGGCAACTAAAACATCTTGTCAAATAAGCAAACCCTAAAATCGCAATACTTTCGAGTTTATTATTGTCTTGTAGCTTTTTATTTGTTTGTTTGTTTATTTGTTTTTATTTGTTTCCGTGTGTATATCTTATTCTTATTATTTATTGTTCATGTATCAAATATAAATTGTGAAAATGCTTTATTTTGTTTTTAACCTCGCCTTAATTACATATAAAGGTATTTTCCAAAAGATAAGTGTAAGGAAATCCATATTTGTTTATAAGAACGAATTGAACATGAACAATAGCAATAAGATATGAACATACATATTAGTATTTGTTTGAGTCAAATGCTTGTATCGAGTCACAATGAATGTTTTGCAGGATTCCAAGAATTAAAACATAGGTTTTTCTAAAAATTTTCCGGAAACAAAATATAAAGAATTCTGTTAGATCACTTATGACGGTGTCAGGGTTAACACCTGATGGCGTCAGATGTTATTTTCTGCAAAATTTTCCAGGTTTAGTTTTTCTGCTGGAATTGTAAAGTTTCATAAAATCTACAATTTTTAAACTCCAGAAATCTACAAACATTTATTTTGCAAGCATTATATATGATAACGTCAAATTTACCCATGATTTAAGTGTTAATTTCCCCCTTAATTGCTCATCTTTTTCATTCATATGAAGGATATATACTCTTATTTGTTTATATTTTGGTTTCAGAGTAAAGATGAGTAAAAGAACGAACAGACGCGGAAATGGAAGGACATAAGAGTAAATACATGGAAAATGTGGATTCTGCACTAACTACGGCGTAGAGGTTCATCCACCTACGCCGTAGCAAGGTTTTATGAAGACTACGGCGTAGCTCACTTCATGACTACGACGTAGAAATCTACTAAAGGGCACTACGGAGTAGCAACTCTCCACCTACGGCATATACCCTAATTTGAGGCATTAAAGAAATATCGAGGCCAAAGAAGAAGTTACGGCGTATTTACCCTAACAACTACGCCGTAGAATCATCCAATGAAAAAACTATACGCGTAGCACTTGATCAAGCTACGGCGTAGTCCAGATTTACAAAGGCTACGGCGTAGCAACTCAATCAGCTACGTCGTAGCAAAGTCGGGCCTATAAATACCAGCCCTAATTCCGAGTTTATTCATTCACTTTTCACACACAGAAGTTGGGAGAAACTCAAGGAGCAGGAGGAACGAAGTTCTAGCCACATAGAAGTCATTTCCAAGGGAGGATTCACACATCAATCATAAGTTTATCAATTCCTATGTCTTGTATTCGATTCATGTTTACATTTGTAAAACCCTCAAATTCGAAAACCTAAAACTACGTATAATTTTGAATTTTTATTTAAACTTTGTGGTTTTCTAAATTAAACCTTAAACTCTATAATTAAACTACATAAATCTAAGTTTAAACTAAATAAAAGATATATTATACAAAAGATAAAAGTTCCTATAAATTACCCTATCACACGTTTTTTTTATAAACATTCAATGTTATGATTAATCATATAACACCCCCATTTTAGTCACGCAGCGGAAAGGACATGGGGTGCTATATATCGATTACATCGTACAAATATAATAAACAAGTTTCATACAAGAAATATTTAATAAACGTTCACCTTAAAAGGTTATTTAAGTTTTACAAGAGGTCCCAAAATAGTTTACAAAGTTTGAAAGATACATAGGATAATAAAAAGTCTTCATCATTTTAGTACATGATAAAATATTTAAAACATGAGCCATCTTGATCGATAATCTTTCCTTGCGCGGCCCATCCAAGCTGAGGTTACTTACGGACCTGAGATAAACATGCTAAAAGTCAACAATAATGTTGAGTGAATTCATAGAGTTTAGTAATAATAAATTTATTGATACAAGTATTATTCATCGGTAATCAAGTATGATCCGGTACTTGTCGGTTAATCAGATTATAACATAGACTCATGAAACCGCGAACCTTAACCAAGTTTTTTTTAAAAACGATCATTTGCCCGGTAGGGTAATATTTGCCATTTACCTTCATATTCTCAATATTATGTGACCGTGTTGAAAGATTGGGCGCTACCATTCGCCAGGCTGGCAATGCCCAATATGCATATTCATAATATTGACGTTCACACAAAATTAACGGTTCATGAGGGGACTTAATTGGTTGGGCAAGAGACACTCAATGTTTTTAAGCATGTATTTCGGGTCAAGCATATCCATAAACTACTTTGTAATGTTTGGTAAAACTAGCAATGTATCCCCCTCGGCCGAGGTTTATCAAAAACATTTAAAAGATTAAAAGCGAGGCTATAAACTCACCTTAAGTAGTGGAGTGATCCGAGCCGAATAAGGCAAATCGAAGAATCAAAGCGAAATTAGAATGAACCTATGAAACAGAAACGTGTCTAAGAGTATGCAAATTGAATAAGAGAATGATGCACATTATTCATACTTGTGATTCAACAGTCAGAGGATTTGTACTAACGGTTTCAACAAAGTCATTGTTCATGTTCCCAAAAATACAATTTCCGGTTGTTTTTACCCATCACATTTCCTTAGTTTTACTGTTGCTGAAAACTTTTCCCGCTTGTAAAAATCACGTACTTGCAAACCGTAAAGTAAACTTTTTAAGTTCTTTATATCCCTAGTTTCCCCAATATCCCTAGAGTACTTGTAAAAATATTAATACTGCAACAAATTTGCAGG
>LBNU01026076.1:19564-37953 GCA_014162995.1 Artemisia annua
ACCCTTAATATTTCTACAACCTAATCACTCTAAATTTTAATGTGCAAACTTACTAATAAAAATAACCCTAAAATACTGATTAACTATAAATTGTATATAAGAACACATATGCCGTGATAAAGAAATATCATATAAAGAGAACGTAACGTCAAGTGATTCGTTTATTTTTCGTTCATTGCGTTAAGCGTCGGATATTCTACCCCTTTCTCAGTAAGGGTTCTGAATTTTAATGTACTATTAGTTAATATATTATATATCGTTAATGAATACGAAATATAAGATCTATCCCTTAAAGATTCTTTCATTTGCATTTCGTCATACCGATAAACGAAGGAGAATATATCAAGATCTTCAAATATAATTAGATTCGTTCATTTGCATTTCGTATTGGTACAAATTTTATACCTTTTATCAGTAAAACATAATTAGATTTACAGTTCCTTGATTTTAGTTCGTTTGCTATGACATGCACCCTTTTGATATGATAACCTTGATTTGAACCATTGATATGATCCATCCTTGATATGATCCTTTTGTTATGACTTTGGTTTCGATCCATTTTATTTGACCCAATTGCTCAAGGTAACTTCCCTATAGTCATAGGTACATGGACAAATGCATATAGAGCACCAATGCAGACACTTTCTATGGAGGTGTGATTGAACCACGGCGTTCCCTTCATGAATTTAATGATATATGAGTGACATATGGACATATCTGATATTAATGTATGATATAAAAAAATAACCTCAAACTTGCAGTAATGTAAAAATTTTGCTTAATTAGACAAGAGAGTAATGATGACAAATCCTAAGGCAATGTGTAATAGAAATCTGGTGAATTAGGTAGGATGTGTGAAACACTCACCCCATACCACAATCAATGAGAAATACATAATGGAAAGATCAGCACCAATGAGATACAAAGGAAATGACAAAATAAAAAAATAAAAAATAATGAGAATCAGAATGAAACTGAAATGAATTACAAAAAATATAGTTTTGAGATACATCAATGACAACTTCGTTATTCCCTTCAAAACCATTTCTGGACTTTCTGTTGTACCAACAAATTTTCACATACCGATCCCTAACATATTCTTTATGACATTGTATCTCAGCAGGTTCACATTGGATTGTTTAATTTATATATCGTTAATCATTCAGTTATTATTCTATGTCTATATAATTGTTCACAATAAGCAGTTAGCTCAACCGCATTTTCTTTTCCGTGCGGCAGGTATCAAGTTGGAGGCTGGGATTGAGTGATGAGAGTAGGAGCTTTTAGTGGACCAACCCTACCTTAGTATTCATGGACTTTATTTCAGATTTATGTTTGATTATTTCATTTCTTTTAGAAGTTGGTTTTGATTGTATTTGTTTTATTAGTCATTTTAGTCTCAAGATTTGTAATTTATTGAGCTAAGTCTTCCGCTTGCGCTTTATGTTCTGAAATGACACCATAATGTTACACTTTAGACCCTTATCCGGTTTGGGGTGTTACAATTATGGTATCAGAGATAGGTTTCGACCTGTAGAGCTTAGGCTATGACCTGTGAGGATTGGGTAGACATTAGGATTCCTTCTGCTTTGACGCTTTATGATGTTTTGACGCTTCCTTCTGCTTTGACTGTCTTCTTTCACATTTTGATCTTCCCCTTTGATTTTTGTCTTCACTGATTTGTTTATTGGTAGTGGGCACTCTTATCTTGTTTCTGAGTCTAGGCGTGCAGTTCAATGGAGCATAAGATTGGTTACTATCCTAAGAAGAAGTGGGTTGGCGGTTCGTGAATTCCTCGGTTCATTTTTTTATGCTTTTCATTTTACGTCTTGATACATTTTTCTATTTTCTGTTATATTTCTGGGATTTCTGATTTGAACCTGCTAATAAATTTGAAGTCATAAGTTAGCCTTATCATCGTATCTGTTTATGTATCTGTTTATGACTGTGATATGTTATCAGTTATATATGTGTTCCGTATCCGTTGGATTCAGTTTGAAATGATCGGTCATTTTTGAAGTATCTGAATTGTTCTGAACCTTCTGAATCGAGTCATGAGAAACTAAACTTCCGTTCGAATCGTTACCAATTCTCTTCGTGATATGGTATGTTTCTATCTGGTTCTTTCAATTTCGCGGACGAAATTTTATTTTTAGACGGGAAGAGTTGTAAAACCCTCAAATTCGAAAACCTAAAACTACGTATAATTTTGAATTTTTATTTAAACTTTGTGGTTTTTTAAATTAAACCTTAAACTCTATAATTAAACTACATAAATCTAAGTCTAAACTAAATAAAAGATATATTGTACAAAAGATAAAAGTTCCTATAAATTACCCTATCACACGTTTTTTTTTATAAACATTCAATGCTATGATTAATCAGTCCCTAAAAATTCGGTCACCAATGATTTGTTATAACCGATTCTTTAAAACCTTTGAAACTCATTAAACCCTCGGCCCAACAGTTACCCCTTAACCACTATTAAACTCTTTTATTACTTGCCTTATTTAGACCCACGCTCCCCCTATGATTCCGGATAAAAATGCTCAGTACTCCTCTCCACCATTCAGTTATACGAAAACATACAAAAACACACATTAAAACCTAAAGAAAAATACATTTCGGCTGCTATTTCATTGGTGCGAAGCTGTGAAGTAAACGGGTACAACAAGGCTGTGAAAGGTGTTGTTGATCGTGGGTATTTTGGAGTCGAGAAGGGTGGTGTTTGCTTGTGTAAGTGATCGTGGTGTTTTCTGATTCGAGAGGCCGCGGAGTTAGTTTTGGGCTCGGTTGTGGTTCTGACCGTTTGGTTCCTTTTCTGTCTTCTAATCGACCCAAGGTATCACACCTGTGTCCATTGTTTTCTTCTCGGTTTGATTTATAATACACGTAACAAACATGTCACCTAAAAGGCTACATGAATCGGCTATATAAGTATGCATGTGTATACGAATTAACTCACATAAAATCACAAGACACCATGATATAGCGAAAATGTGTTACCAAGAGGTCGAATCGTTTTCGAGTAAAAAAAAATTTAATATATACGTATGAAACTATAAGAATTATATACGAATGCATGCATGTTTTACGAATCGTAGTCGCATGAAATCATATAGCAGGTATCGATTTACATTCTGTGTTTTCTTTCGAATACTTATTAATATATATCTTTAATTGGTTATGAGATCATGCATGTTTTTCGTAAACGAAGGTCGCATAAAATAATGAAACTGACTCACATGTATGTCCATTTAAGACTGGTTAGAAACTGGAATATTAATATCTAACGTGCATGTGGTTTTGTAATTAAGGGTGCGTATGGTTGGCTCAGCCACAAAATAAAATGAGTTGTGTTTTATTAATTAAATTTACTTAGTTACATGTAATAAATATTTTCGGTTATTAAAATGTCGGACTAACGCGATCTATATTATTTAGACATAATAATAATTGGTACGTTTCGGTTAAATAAATTTAGTGACATTGAATGTATTTGAAACCATAAACCTAATGACATTTAATACGTATTTGTAACCGTAATTGATCATTAAATGACATTTAATATGTTTTAAAACCCTAAGTTGATTAATGTGCAAACTTACTAAATAAAATGAAACCCTAAATATGATTAACTAATAAATATGTTATGAACCCTAATCCGTGTAGATTCGTTAAAGAGAACGTAACATCCAGTGATTCGTTTATTTTTCGTTCAATTGCGTTAAGGTACGGATATTCTACCCTTTCTCAGTAAGGGTTCTGATTTTATGTACTATTGTTATCGTTTATTTCGTATTGGTACGGATATTCAGTCTTCCCTTAAAGATTCTTTCATTTGCATTTCGTATTGGTACGGATATTCAGTCTTCCTTTTAAAGATTCGTTCATTTGCATTTCGTATTGGTACAAATTTTATACCTTTTATCAGTAAAGGTTTCTCATGATTCGTATTCATTGATTTTAGTTCGTTTGCTATGACATGCACCTTTTGATATGAACTCTTGATTTGAACCATTGATATGATCCATTTGATATGATCCTTTTGTTATGACCCTTTGTTTCGATCCATTTGATTTGACCCATTGCTCAAGGTACTATCCCTAGTCATGAAGGTAACATGGCCATGTCATTGAGGCACCAATGGCATGACACTTTCTGTGGAGGTGTGATTGATCCACGGCGTTCCCTTCTGTTTTAATGATTATGGTGCATATGGCCATTCTGTATATGTATGTATAGTCTCGTACTTGCATATGTATTCTGTTTTGCAGGGAGCGTATGGATGCATCCTAGGCAATGTGTAATGAAATCTGGTGATTGGTAGGTGTGTGACCCTACACCCCATCACAATCTGGTACATTGGAGTCTGCAGCTCCATGTACAATAAAGGAATTGACGGTATAATGATTTGTGAAATGAAATGTTTGAGTTATTGTTTTGGTACTTGAGCAACTTCTGTTATTACCCCTTCACCATTTCTGGACTTCTGTTGATTACCATTTTCATACGATCCCTACATATTCTTTATGACATTGTATCTCAGCAGGTTCACATTGGATTGTTTATTTATTCGTTAATATTCAGTTATCTTTCATATGTTTATATCTGTTCACTGAGCGTTAGCTCAACCGCATTTTCTTTTCCGTGCGGCAGGTATCAAGTTGGAGGCTGGGATTGAGTGATGAGAGTAGGAGCTTTTAGTGGACCAACCCTACCTTAGTATTCATGGACTTTATTTCAGATTTATGTTTGATTATTTCATTCTTTTAGAAGTTGGTTTTGATTGTATTTGTTTTATTAGTCATTTTAGTCTCAAGATTTGTAATTTATTGAGCTAAGTCTTCCGCTTGCGCTTTATGTTCTGAAATGACACCATAATGTTACACTATAGACCCTTATCCGGTTTGGGGTGTTACAACATTTGTATTAATCCAACATTGTTTTACTGCAATTATGAATATGAGTGGCTGAATACCTCTAGGTGTTAGCCTAGTTATGAAATTGTTATTATAATAATTAGTTTTCTACGCATCTATTATATATTGTTTGTATACTTTCATGGCGAGTCTTAGGACACTCGAGTTCCTGTAGTGTTGAGCGTTGGTTGTTCCTTGGAGGCTTGGGGAATTAACCCTAGGAACCAAGCGGATAGGGATGTGACTTGGTGATAGCAATATCACCATACATGTGCGAATTAACCCTAGGACCACCTACCAATGCGATACGCTTAAAGGAGTTAGAGGAGGTGTAAGATCTGACCATGCCGCATCTCGCTAGACTTGTCCATGTTAGTAGAGGTACTTAATGACTCTTACATCTTCGTAGGTTCACGCCGCCCGATGAACCCTCGGCTTTACAATAGTCGGGGATAGGACAAGGTGTAAGATAGATTTAGGTGATTTAACCCTCTGATCCTGAATGAATGTAACCCCCAGACGATATGATAGGATGCACTATAGAAAACTAATCTAATAATAACAGGAGTAGTAATTAGGTTAGCACTATCTCTCTTTACTGATTTTCTTCTATTTTATTTACTTGCATTGTTATTTAGATTTCTTAGCTAATTAATCTTTTAAATCATAAAACCCCCTTTTTACACGTGACACTAAACTTAGATAGACTCCATACACATAGCTCTTGGGATGACCTCCGCTTTACCAACTAGCTATACCTCACACGACTGGGTACACTGCCCGTTAGTGCATTAGGTAGACCTTAGGTAAACGAGACACTTATAAATATTAAAGCCTGGTCGGTAAACCTGCATCAAGTTTTTGGCGCCGCTGCCGGGGAGCTATTAGGAATTTATTTAAGTTTTTAATTTTAATTTTATTTTTATTTTATTTTCAGTACTCACGATCGTTTTCAAGTTTCAGGTACCATGGTAGAAATTGACATTGACAACCTCATGCTTGGAGAGTATTTGGCTCTTACACGAGAAGAGCAAGGGCCTGGTTTGGTTAGGCCGGTTATTGGGGATGATGTTCAGTTCGAAATAAAAAATTAATTCATAAGGGAACTGCGCAAAGAACCATTTTCAGGAAACAAGATGGAAGATGCTCACGAACACATTGACAATGTTCTTTACATTGTTAGTTTGTTCAACATTCCGGGACTATCTCGTGATGCGATAATGCTCAGAGTATTCCCGATGACATTAACCGGAGCAGCCAAGAGATGGATTGATAGGTTACCAGCAGGGACGGTGAACACTTGGACTCTCCTGAAAAAGCACTTCATCCAAAGATATTGCCCTCCTTCAAGGACGGCAAAGCAGCTTGAAGATATTCACAACTTCAAGCAAGATAGGGATGAAACATTGTACCAAGCTTGGGATAGGTACAATGATCTTTTGTACAAGTGCCCTACTCATGATCTCAACAAGCAACAAATGGTTAACATTTACTACAAAGGGATCAACATCTCCACCCGCCAAATGTTAGATTCTTAGGGACCAATCCCTGGAATGACCCTTGCTCAAGCCTTAAAGGCTATTGAAGAGATGGCGGACCATTCTCAAAAGTGGCACGAAGGTGGAAGTAGTAGAAGCATTGCTGGAAACTCGGATGGAATTACCCTCATCACCAACAAACTCGAAATCTTGGGGTATGACATGAAGAAGCTCAAGGAGAATGTTCACGNATTTACTACAAAGGGATCAACATCTCCACCCGCCAAATGTTAGATTCTTAGGGACCAATCCCTGGAATGACCCTTGCTCAAGCCTTAAAGGCTATTGAAGAGATGGCGGACCATTCTCAAAAGTGGCACGAAGGTGGAAGTAGTAGAAGCATTGCTGGAAACTCGGATGGAATTACCCTCATCACCAACAAACTCGAAATCTTGGGGTATGACATGAAGAAGCTCAAGGAGAATGTTCACGCTATTCAAGTTGGGTACGATATTTGTGAAGGACCATATTTTTCTAAAGATTTCCCTTTGAACGAGGGCGATGGGAAAACAAAAGAGCTGAAATATGGGGAAGGTAGATCACCATTCCAAGGTAACGGTTATCGTACAGGGCAATTTGGATACAATCGGCCACCTTATGGAGAAAGAAGATCGAGCCTCGAGGATACAATAAATAAATATCTAGAAGAATCAAAAAAGAAGCAGCAGGATCAAGATCAATGGCTGAAGAATTTCCAAGATGCCACTAACAAAAGCCTTATGAGCCATGATGAAGTCATCAAAAACCTTGAAACTAAGATAGAACTCTTGTAAAATTGTTGGGAATTATTTGTAACAGACTTAAAAGTCTGAATAGCTTAGTTAAGTTGGGTAGATTTCTGCCAGTACTAAGTTAAGTCTGGACAGTAATAGTTAAGTCTGTTTATGTTAATTCAGTTAAGTCTGTTTTGCTGAACAAGTTAGATAAGTTAGGAGACATTATAGGAAAGGATATGCATGCGGTTAGATATCTTAGTAGAAGATATGCATGCAACTTTTCACACGTTTGTAGAATTAGGGTTTCCTTGTAGTATAAAAAGAACCCTAAGGCATTGAGTTTGATGCAAAGTTCTCAAAAAGTTAATAGAATATAAAGTTAGTAATTCTCTGTGTTGTTCTTACTGCTTGTGTTAATATTCCACGTTAACATCAAGTATACATTGTTTAGAGTTTCTCATATAGATAGTTTAGATTTATCCAAGGTATCTATTGTCTTACAAAGGCTGCTTAGATCCAAATCTTTAGACCTACAAGTGGTATCAGAGCCTTGCTGAGGGACTCTGAGTAAGAAGAAACACAGATCCACACACCACAACCACTCAAACACTCACCAAAATTTCATAAAAATGTCTAAACCTGTTGATGAATTCTCTAGCCATCACAGTGATTCTAATGAATCAAATCATGAAGATGTTGTCTCTGACAATGAGAAGCCAAAGCAACAACAACAGATTGTGCCTGTGGCCAACATCAAACTCCTAATTCTTAAGAAAGAGAAGTATGATATTTGGGCAATCGAGATGTAACATTATCTTGAATACATAGATAATGATGTGTGGAAAGTCATACAGAATGGTAATTCAAAGAAAGTATATCTGTAGGCAAGGATGGTACTGTTAAAGTGCTTCCACCAGTCACTGCTGCAGAGATACATGCTGTAGAGAAAAAAAAGAAAAGCTAGGACCATTCTTCTGATACCCATTCCNATTTGGGCAATCGAGATGTAACATTATCTTGAATACATAGATAATGATGTGTGGAAAGTCATACAGAATGGTAATTCAAAGAAAGTATATCTGTAGGCAAGGATGGTACTGTTAAAGTGCTTCCACCAGTCACTGCTGCAGAGATACATGCTGTAGAGAAAAAAAAGAAAAGCTAGGACCATTCTTCTGATACCCATTCCAAAGGAACACCTAAGAAGGTTCCATGGAATGGATGATGCCAAAGAGATTTGGGAAGCAATTCGAATCAAATTTGGAGGGAATGCCAATTCCAAGAAGATGCAGAAGGCTATACTTAAACAGCAATTTGAGGCATTCACAGTGAGCAGTTCTGAAGGGCTTGAAAAGGGTTATGAAAGGTTCCAACACCTACTCTCTCAATTAGAAGCTCATGGTTCACCTGTTTCTACTGAAGATGCAAACCATAAGTTTCTTAGATCTTTGCTTATGAATGGACAAATGTAACCATGAGCATGAGGCTAAAAGAAGGTGTTGATGATTGGTCAATTGATGATTTGTTCAAAAATCTTAGGGTTTTTGAACAAGACATCAAAGGAAGCTCAAAACCATCTTCAAGTGCAGCTAATGTTGCCTTTGTTAGACAAGGCAAGACCAGTACTAACAAAGTTAGTTCTGGCAGTTTTAATTCTGGCAGTTATGCTTCTTCTTCAAACAACATAAAGGAAAGAGATATCCCTGCTGGCTTTGCTGATGAAGTTCTCTACTCTCTTTTTGCAAAGAGGTCTGATGAAAGAGATCTCATTCATGATGATCTTGATCAGATTGATGATGTTGATATTGAAGAAATGGACATCAATTGGCAACTGGCCATGATTGCACTCAGGATGAAAAGGTTTTTCAAGAAGACTGGAAGAAACATCAAATACAATGGAAATAAGCCAGTTGGTTATGATAAGTCAAAATTTGTAAGCTGGAAGTGCGACAACCATGGTCACTTTGCTAGAGAATGCACAGCAAAAGTGACTTCTGAAGAGAAGAAGAAGAGGAACTCCACGTATCCAAAAGAGATGCACAAGAAGGAAACAAGCCAGGTTGGTCTGCTGACAATGGATGATGGCATTATCAATTGGGTGGAGCACACTGAAGAGGAGGAACCTTCCAATCATGCTCTAATGGCCATAAGCTCTAACTCTGAGGTATCTCTATGTTCTAAACTATGTATTGATTCATACAATAGTGTTAAAGCTATTTGTGATGAACAAACTAATCAAATAGAAGAACAGGAGATTAAAATACTTATTAATTTTGACAAATTTTTAGAAGAATTTTTACATGATGAATCACTATATGTGTATGGTAAAAAAGGACCTCAAATGCTTGAAACAAAGGTCTCAGAAGATAAATCCAGTGAATACTCTACCTGCCAATCTAATGACAGTGAAGAGTCACTTGGAAACACCTCTGAGCCCTCTGAATCAGAACCTGAAAGTGTGTCAAGTGAAGTGTCAAAGTCTAATTCTATGAAAAGTGATAAACCTATTGTGTCTGAACCTAAACAAAAACTGTTAGGAATACAAATATTCCTAAGTTAAAGACTCGGTCACCTCAATTATGTAATAGCATAGATTTAGCTCGTAGTTATATATATAGTAGTTAGTCCTTAGTTTAGTTAAGTAACACCGTAGAGGAAGGACGGGTCTCTTACCCACTATATGCCTGATCCACAGCCCATACGGGGCGTTTTTCTTATTTATTTGTAAGGACTATAAATACCCCTCTCCACATGTGGAGAGGGTTGGTGCTTTTATTTCTTTCAAGCTAATACACAAGATTTTCTCTCATCTCTTTCTCTCTCTAGAAACACCCAACTCACTTTCTCTCTCTAATTTCTACTTACCATTCGATCCATAATCCCTTTTATGTCCTAGATATAGTGTTTAATATGTTATAATTGGTATCAAGAGCCAAGGTTCCACTCTTGGGATAGCTTGTTCTTGGATTTCTAGGATAGTTTTATGTATTTTGTTTGGTTCGAATAGTTTTTGCTCCTTATACACTCGTTAGTCTTGTTTAGTGGTTAGAATCGTTATTTGTTTGTACTTTCTTGTTTAGAGTTGTTATATTCACCTAGGTTTGGAGTTTCGTGGCTTGAATCGTTCATTTGAGTGTGATTTTTGTGAATTCATGGAGTTGTTGAAGTTTGTTCTTTGTTGCGGTTTGAGGTCCCATTTGTGTTCTTACTTGCGGTATGAATGCTGCGGTTTGGCAGTATTCTCTTAATAGTATAAAAGACAAAAAGTACGAAAGTGACATTTCTGTCTCATTAAGATGCGGTTTGACAGTCTGCGGTTTGGTCCTGTTGCGGCTTGAGTTTTCTGCGGTTTGACAGTCTGCGGTTTGATCTCATTGTGGTTTGAGGGTCTGCGGTTTATGGTATTGTGGGTTGCATTACTGCGGTTTGACTATTCTCTGCGGTTTGACAGCTAATACCTATGGTTTAACTTTGACTTAACATTCTTTGTGGCCCACTCAATATTAACATACCAAATATACTCCTTATACTCTAATCATTAAACCAAACCCAATTACGATTCTAATCCAATTTGGATATAGGTGTATATTCACTTGCTGACCAGCTCTATGTCTAATTATCCCATGACAGTCATGTCCACCGAGTCTAACTCTACCGTGTCTGAGATACTCAAACTGTATGATGATATTGATAAACACAAGACTCCCAACAAAGAACAACATACCATCATCCTTAAGCAAACAATTTCTGTAGAATCAGAAAGAGTCAGTACTGAACCTGTGTGTTCGAAGTCGAAAGACAATATGGTGAATCAGTCACATCCCATGCATGTTGCTGCTTATGAAAATTGCATGGAAAGTTTCAGACTACTGTGTTCTCACCTGAATATTCTCTTTGAAAAATCTGGAACCCTGGTAGGTTATGAAAGAGCATTTCCCGCACTTTTTGGTCAAGATGTTCGGATTTTCACTGACACAATGATGTTGAACCTAGATCAACTTAAACAACAAATTGACAAAGAAGTACTTCATGATATTGGATCCATGGCGGCTCTTCGGGTAATTAAAGGGCAACTTCAACGGTTCATTAACTCAAAATATACTGGGGATTACGACTATGACAGCCAAATGACAGAAAAGAGCTTTACCGATTACACCGGATTCGAGGTTGAAGCATTCAGAGTCAAGTTAGTCCATCTCATGAGGGATGTTAAGGAAAACATTGTGGAAAGGGCAAATCACAAACTTAAGTGTGATGACGACGTGATGGCATGTCGGGTGAAATCATGTGATGGTACTGTTGATTCGGGTAAAGTATCGGATGTTGGGTCAGTTATCACTGAATGCAACGGATTAGAGACCAATAAGCTTAACACTGCCAGCAGTTCAGTGACTCTTGTCACTTATGATATGGAGGCAGATTTGCGACGGGGAAAAGAACAGGTGTCATGTGCTGAGGTACCCTTAACTGATCAACATAATGTGCCTACTACTGAACGACAGCATACTGATCAAGTTAAACCCACTTATGACACAAATCTGTTGGAAAAGACTGATAGCGATACCATCTCTTACTCAACAAATCTGAGTTATAAAGGGGGAGAAAGTGATCAGTATGGTGAATATGATGATGAGTCAAGTTCGTTGTTTACGGCTGAGTTTGTAAAATCTAATGATATGGTTGACAAAGAAGTTTTTAATGAACTTTCGAACAGATTTTTAAATCTTGAAAAACACTGCATCTCACTCGAACTTGCAATGCAACAAAAGAAAGAAAGTTTTCAAACTAACCAACCATGTAAAAATCCGGAGCTTCCTGATTTCCGTGAATTCTTTATGATTAATGATTTAAAAGCTCAGTTTCAAGCAAAAAACTTGATAATCAACAACTTGAAGAAACAGATCTCTGCTATGCATGTGAAAAGTAGTTTAGTCGAGACTAACAAAGACACTGATACAACTAAAACAAGAATTAGTGAATTGTCAATCTGTGTGGCTGAATTACGTAAGGAAAATGAGTCTTTGAAAAGGCTTCAAAATGATCTATGTGACTCTATCAAAGAAATGAGAACTAAAACTCTTGAACAAACAACCTCTTTGATTGTCACTAATGATGAACTCAAAGCTAAACTTCAGGAAAAGGGTCTCACAATTACAACACTAATAAATAAGCTAAGAAAAGCAACAGGGAATAGTGTGAACACTAAGTTTGCAAAACCATCAATCTTGGGGAAACCAGTACTTCAATCAACTAGAAACCAATCAGTTATTAAACAACCAACTGCGTTTAGATCTGAACGACCAAAATTTTCAAAAACACGGTTTGCCTCCCAAGTTGATGCGGACCAAGTTTTGTCAAAACCAGTCACTCCACAATATTTTCCTAAGATAACTGCTTCTAGCTCTGCTAAACCTCAACAGGTAGCTACTCCTAATCCTAGCTCCTTTAGGATTAGTTCGAAAACAGTGTCAAAACCAAGCATTAAGATTCAAAGCTCTTATAGGATAAATGACTTGTACAAGAACCATGATCTAGAAAAGGCTAGAAAAAGAGCACTGCTTCATAAGGATGGAATCTTAGGTTTACAACCTCGTATGATGCCTCATGGTGTATTAAGGTATATTACTATGTTTCAACCGGGTAGGTCTAGGTTTTGTAGTAAGTCATCTACCATGGATAAGAAGCTTAGCAATCCTAAACCTTGCCATAAGTGGATTCCAACTGGTAGAATTTTTAAGGACATCGGACATAAGTGGATACCTACCGGAAAGCCTCCCACCAAAGGCAATAACATGGTTGAATGTGAAACCACCAAGAGTTTGTACTCTTTTGTGACTAACCGATATATATGCAATCAATCTTGTAAAGTTAGTGCAGGTACTTCTCATCAGGATGCAGGCACATCACTTGGTTCTACCAAGAGAATGCTCCATGTTTGGGTTCCTAAACAACTGAAATCTCTCAGCTTAGGGACTCATGATACTCTCCATTAATATGCTTGCTTTATGACTCCTGAATGGTTTGATATTCAGGACTCGTACGTTTACAAATGATAATGGTGTGATTTTGTGTATACATATAATTTTCTTTATTTGTGCACTTATCTATCTCCTTGATGTTTACCTGTCTTGATTTTATTAATAATGTTTGCTTCAGGCATGTCTTCTGGTATCGATAACATTTACGGTTCTAGAAATGTCATTCAATAATGGCACGGAACTTTAAATGAAGTTCGAACAGAAGTTCATGAGCGGGTTGAATAAGTAAAACATGCCTGTAATTTCTTTGTAAGTCTTTAGTTCAGTTATTTACTTCTAGATGATTTTTGTTTTGCCTTATTTTTTTTATTCGTTTATTTTATCTTATTTTATTATTTCTCACGTTACACTACATGCATGCTTTGTGGTACTCTATGTGACCGTATTGGTGTATTTTTATTGAGTAATCTGGATCTACTATGGTGATATGCATGTGTCATGTGTGGTAGGACACGTTATTTGGTATATAGGTACCGTACCATGTCCTTTATCTAAACACATGTGTGTCTTGTGACTTTATATGAAAGTGGGGGACTTAAACTGTCAAATGCCATAAGTTATCACTTATGTACACCTAAACACTCCCATTTATCACATAATTTTTTTAACTCTTGGTTTCTTTATATTCGCCCCCTCGTTGTACACCAAATCACTGCCCCCTCGTTGCACAATTGAATCTAGGTATCACATTTTGATCATACTCGCATTTGATGCACTTATGGTTTCACGCGTACCAATACTTTCTCTGATTGTGTCTGCTAATTGTGTCTTGCAGTGAGTGATTATCTGTGGTTTGTAATAGGTGGGATCTGTGTTGATTCTTGTCCTTCTGCTTCTGATTGATTGTATTTACCCATATTTGGTGAGTTGAGCTTAATTTTTCTTTAATGAGTCGTATGATTATGGTTGCCACCGATATAGAAGTAGGATTAGCTAGGTTTGTTGCTGTGAATATTGTGGCTGTTATGCGTTATCTTGTTCCGTAGCATCTAGGATTGGTTGAGGCAAATGTGTGATTTATGAGTGGCTGTGTAGTTTACTCGTTCTTGATTGCGGTTTGAAAATGTTCTTGATTGCGGTTTGATAATGTTCTTGATTGCGATTTAATAATGTTCTTGATTGCGGTTTGATAATGTTGTTGATTGCGGTTTGATAATGTTGTTGATTGCGGTTTGATAATGTTCTTGATTGCGTCTTGAGCTTTAGTGATAAACTTGCGGTTTAATGACTTGCGGTTTTATAACTTGCGGTTTTATAACTTGCGGTTTGATAACTTGCGGTTTGATGACTTGCGGTTTGATGACTTGAGGTTTGATGACTTGTGGTTTGATGACTTGTGGTTTGATGACTTGCGGTCTGTTGACTTGCGGGTTGATTACTTGCGGTTTGATTACGTGCGGTTTGATTACATACGGTTTGATAACTTGCGGTTTGATGATTTGCAGTTTGATGACTTGCGGTCTGATGACTTGCGGTTTGACACCCTGCTGCATATACTCTTGCCATTTGTCCATTGGCTATTGCATGTTCTACTGTGGTTGGTGTATACTACTGATAATCACTCTATCATGTGTATACCTGCACTGAGCAATTGATCATGTATTAATGCTGAGCATCTGCTCACATCTAACACTATGTTTGCTTGTCCTTTTTCTTTCTTCATTGATTTTCAATGTGCAGACATAATGGCTGATGTGGCACCTGCTGTTCCACCACCTGTGCGGTCTGATGAATCGATTGTTCCTCGTAAGAAATGGGTGGCAATCGGAAGAAGCAACTGCTTTCTTGACTTGGTCAATCCTCAATCGCATCCTATCTACCAACTTGCAGTAGATGTTCTCAGGAATACTTCGTTCTTCAATGCATTCATCACTAGCTCCTCAATCCCTTCTATATACATTCAACAGTTCTGGGACACAATATTCTTTGATGAGAAATCTAAAAGCTACCGCTGTCAGTTAGATGAACAATGGGTGGACCTCAACAAAGATATTCTCAGAGATTCTCTGCAAATTACACCAGTTGATCCCGAATACCCATTCACCACACCACCTACTATTCAGGAACTTATCAAGTTTGTTACTGACCTAGGGTATCCTGAGGAAGTCAATGTATTATCGACTGTGGTCACTAATGAAATGTTTCATCCATGGAGGGCAATTGCTACTATTCTCAATCTGTGTCTGACTGGTAAAACATCTGGGTACGAAAGACCAAGGGCACCGATCTTACAAGTTCTCTGGGGAATGGTTAATAAAGCCAATATCAATTATGCTGAAAGAATTTGGGAAGAGTTTGCACACTCGATATCATCGTTCATCAGTGACCGAGAAAAGGTTGCTCTACACAAGGATACCAAGAAGAAAACAAACAAATTGGTTATTCCAAGCATCAGATTCACCAAAAAGATAATACAACATCTTCAAACCATTCATAACTTCCACATGAGACCGGATTCTCCTCTCCATGTACCCACAGATGAATTTGCCTTGGGAAATCTTAAATTTGTTGCTAAGGGGGTTAAACGTGAAATCTTTGGGATGGACTTACCCGAAACACTCATCACTGACAACATCCGCAACTCATCCTACTTCCCAGCTTATTTGAAGAAAGTTGAATCACACTTAGAATACATAGCTGATTCACAACCTACACCACCTAAAGCCACCAAGAAGGGTAAGTCGGTATCTCAAAAACGTAAAGCTGCACCTACTAAAGAAAAGCCTCCCGTACAATCCAAGAGGAGCAAAAGAAGTGATACGAGAAGAAAGGAAGAACCCAAGAGTCGAAGAAAGCTAATCGATGAAAATATTGATCAAGAAGGACCGGTGAGTGAAGCTGAGAAAGAAGAATTACAAAGGGTAATTGAAGCAAGCGCTAAAGAACATGCTGAATCTGTTGGACGTCCCTTGTCAGGGGTTACCATCAAAGAACCTGAAGCCAGCAAACCTCTTTCATTGCCAGATACTGAAGGCAAAGGAAAGGAAATTGTCACTGAAAAACAAGCTGCACACACCTTGCTGAAGATGTCTTCTCCTGCATCCAAATCTACAACCTCTCGATTCATTCTCAAAAGACGATCCCCTGAACCTTCTGCAACTTCCACTTTCCTTGAAGAGAATGTCTCCCACTCATCAAGCTCAGATTCACAGACACCCTCAACTGCTCCAGAATCAGATATGCATGATGCTAAACTGGAAACAGCTGAAACCCTCAGCCCACCTAAAGATGCGGAATCGGATCAAGTACCTAAGGATGGAAAAACCGTCCAGCTCCTTCAAGAACAGGAAACTGTTTCTAAGTCACCTACTGTCTCATTTCATGAAGAACTGGTGTCTCAAGCTTTTCCCACTCTGCAAGAGAATCTCAAGTTTAAGTCTGATGATATTGAGCTCGCAGTCGAACCTGATAGTTCAACCGGAACCCTTGCTTCGTTCAAGAATCTTGAGACGTACGATGATCAATTCCTGATGGACAAACTGTTAGCATTGTATTTTTTATTATGAAGTGCGGTCATTATATTCTTGAAACGTGTAATAGGTTGTGTTAGAAAGTAGTTTCATAAGTTATATGCTCATTTATCATAAACTAGGAAGTTCAAGGGCTAAACATGTACAAGCCTAAATCTAATATTCCTAGTACTATATAAAGAATTGTAAACCTCATTTGTGAGGAGGGTTGATCATTGTGGAATACACATAGCTTTTATTTTACGCATAGTGATCCTCCCATCTCTCTCTCTCTTCATCTCACTTTCTCTCTCTAAGATTTGGTGAATATGGTCGTGATTTAGGTTGTATACGGGGTCCTACAAGTGGTATCATTCGCCAAGGGAAAGATTTAGGTTGTTCTAGATTAGTCTTGGTTAGTTTTTTGCGTCACTTGGTTCGTATTTTAGGCGTTAGGTTCGTAGGTTTCGTTTGGTTTGATTAAAGTTTGAAGGTTTTAAGGTGTTTTAAAGGTTAAAGACTCGTTAGGATTGATTCACACACGTTTTGTACTCAAAAAATTCGATCAGTGAGCGTTTTTTGGTTTTTGCGAGTATGTGCATTAGGGTTTTGCGAGTATGCTATTTGGTTAAGCTTTCTTGCGAGTATTGATCTCCTTTTTGCGAGTAACGTTTTGTATTTTGCGAGTTTGAGTTAGTTTTTTTGCGAGTATCATAAGTTTTATTGCGAGTATGGAGAAAATGGCGAGTATGCCTTGAGTTCCTTATCCATTTGCGAGTAAGGATTATATCTTGAGAGTATCAAACAAAACTCTGCTCAATTTTCTTCTAATTTGCGAGTATCAAAAAGTTTTAACGAGTATCAAAAGAACTCTTGCGAGTAAGAAAGTTTGCGAGTAAGAAAGTTTGCGAGTTTGGAACTTGTATTTTGCGAGTAAGGCAGCTTGAGAATTGCGAGTAAGGAGCTTCATTATTAGCGAGTATCAAGTCTTATTTTGCGAGTTTGAATTCACTTTTAGCGAGTAACAAACCTTCAATCCAGCGAGTATCAACCAAGTTCTTGCGAGTAAGATCTTAGTGAGTTTTTTGGCGGGAAAATTTGAGTAAAATTTATTTTTTACAGGAGATTAAACGTTCAATTTTTACGCAAGATTTAAATTTTGGTATAACGTTGAAAATTTTGACCAAAATTCACATTTTTAGGCCAAAATTCAAAAATTTTCGGTAAAATTTGGCGTCAAAATTTTTAAAACTCAATTTTTTTGTGCAACCTTAGAATTGCATTCCATAGTGTTTTTCAAATTTTGGGTAAGAAAATTTTCAAATTAGATTTTTGGAGGGAAAATTCAAACTCACTAAGAACAACCGTATACGCCTTTAAAGTTTCATCAAACCTAATCTACAACAACAACCTAAGTTCATCCTAAAGATCCAACAACAAATTTTCACGACACGTCACTTTGAATCAAATCATAATAGCATCTCAACAAGATATTCATGCTGCCGGTGCTGAAAACCGTCCTCCTATGCTTGAAAAGGGTGGTTATCTTCCATGGACAAGCCGTATGCTTCGCTACATCAAAACCAAAGATGATGGTAAACTCATGATCAAATCCATTGAAAACGGTCCATTCCAGCCAAAAGAAATCCTTGATCCGGGTAATCCAGATGGAACACCTCCTACTCAACCATTCTTTCGTCTCCCAAAAGAAGAAGATTACACAGCT
>LBNU01026076.1:38496-55282 GCA_014162995.1 Artemisia annua
GCATAAAAGGTTCCTTTATCAGAAAATATTAAATCTGGACACATTTTTCTCTCAACAGTTTTCCAAACTATTTAAATCAATTGAGATCCAAAATCTCAAAAGGTTTGAAATTTTTGATCGAGGGAGAAAATGTGATTTAAATATGAAATCTGATAATCAAATGTGATCTTTTGAACTCAATAGACTCCCACATATGTGCTAAACTCTTTCGAATATCGATGCACATATTAAGGGGGAGCTAAAAGGCGTTTGAGGAAAAATACCAAAGACCGACCATTTACGTTAATGCACGGAGTTATAAGGATGGTTAAGGTTAGGTATGAGTTCCCATGATCCACCAGAACCGAAAGGATCTTCCCAGGGACAATCCTTTAGATAGATTAGAAGTCCTTAGGAATGATTAAAAAAAAAGGAGAAAAGTGAGAAAGGGAAGAGTGCCGACTGAGATAGAGCTAGAACTGGAACAAACCCAACAAGGTTCTAGTAATGAGGTCTCGGTAAGCACTGAAGGGGTTGAAGAATTAAAAAGAAATGTAATGAGAAAGGGTGAAAAGAAATAGCCCTCCATTTATTTAACCTTAGGGCAGAAACCGGGTTCAATTCATATGCTACTGGTGGTTACTACGGTAACACCGGTATTGAAGACAAGACGTCATGGACCCAGTGACGCACTGCACTAAACTTCCTAGCCCTCAAGTTCTCTCAAAAGGACTTGTTTCATTCTCACGGGGAACCCTGTGCAATGTATCGACCGCTCATTGCGAGCTATGTTGGTACCCAAACAGGAGACGCCTCCCCAGTCTCCAGGAGCGGATCAAAACGCACTATTGAGTCTAGAGCCAACGAGATCATCCATAAATCTCACTAGGACACACTTCCAATATGCTTACTGTTTCACACAATGTGGAAAGTAAGATAAAATATTTAGAGTCCTACGCATTATCCTTGTGGTATTGCCAGAACATCCGAGTGATATATAAATATTCACGATGAAGATGGAAATCCTTCTAGAGCGAAAATCACTCAAGCTCTTGGTAGGTGACATGTGAGATCCTTCAAGGATCAAGCTTGTGACAACTGGAAAGCAACGATGGTGCGATTCAATCTTGAATCTAACTTGTTCCAGGATATGGATTGACGGATGCTTTTGTAAAACCTTTCGATGTGCTAACCTTCTTTCTTTCAAGCACATTGATTGGGTATTCTTTCTCAAAACAAAAGTATTTTTGATGAAAATGGGATTGAAAATGCAAAACTCTCGTTGTATCTAAAAATGTTTATTATGTGACACACGAGTGATAAATCAATTTCTTATCAATCAGTGAACATCAATTCACCAATTCACTCTATCTTGCTGTCTGCTTTGAGACGTTCTGGTATGAGAACATGCTTAGTATGATGATTCCAAAATGGATTCTTTGGAAGATTCATTACTACAAGCTGGAAATTCCTGTCAAGGAGAGTTTTCTTTAAAAAGAGACTCTACCTGATCACAGGTCGGTTTTCACAAAACCGGAGGGTAGTACGTCCTCGCAGAACGAATGACAAAGCCATATTCGTTCTCTATCTTTATTGCTAACTGTTTTATCTCAGGAACATATAAAGATGGTGATGGTGTTACCCAATTCCAGCTGAATCGTGTCATTCCATACCTCATGCTCACTCTGTCAACTCATTTCTAATGAAGATCTTCAAAGATGAGAGACTTACGACTATGATAGTTGAAGAGACTACCAACGACGTTTCCGCAACTCTGATGAAAAGTCTCCTAATACAGAAGAGTGTGAGCATGACGGTCCAAAAGTCACTAGTCCACATGAAGGCAATACAACAAAGGATGCTTGGAGATTTACTATGGCTGATGATCTCAAAGAAAGCTCAAAGATCACTCATACCAAAGGAACTTCAAGTCACAAGATTAATGCTTGAAGTACAAAGTGTGCTGAATATGAAGAATCAACGCTACGAGCTAAAGATTTAAAGAATTCTAGAAGATAAAGAAGTTATATTTCAAAGGTGACCTCGCTTAGGGGGAGATTGTTAGGAATACAAATATTCCTAAGTTAAAGACTCGGTCACCTCAATTATGTAATAGCATAGATTTAGCTCGTAGTTATATTTATAGTAGTTAGTCCTTAGTTTAGTTAAGTAACACCGTGGAGGAAGGACGGGTCTCTTACCCACTGTATGCCTGATCCACAGCCCATACGGGCGTTTTTTCTTATTTATTTGTAAGGACTATAAATACCCCTCTCCACATGTGGAGAGGGTTGGTGCTTTCTCATTTCTAATCTAATACATTCCAAGTTTTCTCTCATCCCTTTCTCTCTCTAGAAACACCCAACTCACTTTCTCTCTCTAATTCTTCATTATATTAGATCCATACATATGCTTATATCCTAGATATTGTGTTTAATATGTTACAGGTGATGACTTAGTTGTAGGCCTAGACTATTTGCTTGTTATTTTTCATTTTACACCCATTATGTGAAATCCCATATCTATTCCTACCCTTTAGTCGTGAATCATGCTTAGGTGAGAGAATCGAGCAGGTATTGATGTCTTGCCTGACGTTCCGGTCATGTATTATTATCTTTATCGCTTTCGCCGGAGTATGTTAGTAACGACATTACACCTTCAACCTTATATGTGTTCACCCAATGTTGCCTTCAAAGAGTTGTTCCAACCTTAGCTCTAGTGGTGGAGTTTTGTGTAACTACCAAGCCTATGATAGAATACATACTATGACTGTGCAATGAGTGATCACCCCGAAAATTGACACTTAGAATAGCGAGAGAGTGTGTGTTTGTTCCCCTTTTCGTGAGGTGTTCGGCTTTGAGAAATTCTAGCATAGGATATTTTTAAATTCATGTTTCCCTAGTAATAATGGGGAATGTCTTTTTGAAAGTACTTCTAATAAGGTCTACTTGAGGGCAAGTAGAGTTCAAGTGGGGGGATATTTGACGACGTCAAATAATCTGATATTCTAAGTATCAATTTCCCCTCTTTATTGACCATTTTAGCTTAATATTGTCCATAGTTTTGTCTTATTACTTCACCTTTCGTTTCAAGACACTTAATAGAGTATGGAGTGGAGAATGGACTAAAATAGACTCAATACGGACAAAAGCAACTACCACATGAAGACTACGGCGTAACTAAATGACGATGTTACGCCGTAGCATAATTATGACGTGGAATTATCCATTTATTCCAGACTACGCCGTAACTAGTAATAGCGTTACAGTGTAATGAAGACTATGAGGCCAATATATGGGACTTATGAAGACTACGGCGTAGCACCTCAGTTCATCTACGACGTAGTAGTGTTACGGCGTAACTCAACTCTCTAACTACGCCGTAACCAAGCCTAAAGGATAAGATCAAATGCAGATAACGTAGCTACGACGTAACTAGTTATGGTGTTACGCCGTAGCAACATCCTGGCCTATAAATACCAGACGAATTCTCACCTTGAAAATCATCTCCCCTCTCTCAAACCTTTCTAGGGTTTGGGGAGAGAAACCACAGAAGAAAATGAAGGAGTTAGGAGTCAGAAGATGGAAGTTCTCGGCTAAATTAATCATTTGCATTCGAGTTTGGATTCTCTTATGCTTTTCCATAATCATTAGATGAATTCTTATTATCAATTCAAGTACATTTCAGTTATTTGTTCCTTTTTATTACTTCGTAGAGATATCTTCTTTTGTCCATTCATGTGACCTAGTTTCGGTAGTATTATAAGCTTGTTTGTATCTGTTATGCTTTATGTGGTTGACTTGATACCTCAATCCATTTAGTAGGCTAGAAGAATTGACCATAGGGCACTAGCCTGACAGATTGCGAGGAAATGGGATGGATGACAACTGACCATACTGCCTTGTGTGAGAATTGACCATAGGACCACCTTACAAGTGGAGGTACTTAAGAAGTTAGAGAGATCTTTGATCCGAGAGGGCGATCTCTACCGAATGTGATCTATTAGGTCTGGCGCTTAATGACTCAACCAAATATCTAACCTCGGCTTACTAGCATGGGGTAGTGCCTGTGGTTCCTGAGGCGATAGAAAAGGAAGATAGGCTAGGACGACTTTACCCTATGACTTCTAGTGATATTTATGCCACTGTACGTTGTATATGAACTGGAATAATTACCTGAATAGCTTGAATGATTATTCTATCTACTGTTTTCTTTCTCTTGATTCAATTCTGTGCGTTGTTAATTAATGCAAACCATTCTATTCAATATTGTTATCAACTTTTACCTCTCATTACCACATAACATACTTTGATTTCCTTCACAACAGCTCTTATGGACGACACTCGGATTTACCAAGGCTTTACTACATCTGATCGGGTTCTCTGCCCGTTAGTATGTGTATCTTTGTATCTCTAAGATTTATAAATGTAAAACAGGATGAAAATACGCATCAGCCACCAATGATAACGAGGAGTAAATCTGTCATTAAATGAGTTTTTGTAACTGCAGCAACATTCCATCCGATCGGTATTCAATCCATCCGATCGGATGGACACTTTTGGCCAATTCCAACCGAATCGGATGCGGGTTGCATCCGATCGGTTGGATGGAACCTGTAGTCCAAATTTTGTCTTTTCTTCGATCTTACTTGTCGCATGCTTTGTCCTTTGTTGTGGCATGAATTTCCTTCATAGAACTTGATATTTCCTTGATATATAAACGTGGAAATCTTGAATCTATCAAATCCTTGAGATCTTGTATGGTTTTTCTCTTGTCTCCATCTTGAAAATCTCCAAATGTGCATAATCACTTCAATTCTTCATCTTTTCATCAATTATTCCTGTTCTTGGCTACATTTACTTGCATGTACACTTTTCCATGATTAAATAATAAATACATACAAATATAACCAAATATAATGCACAAAACTAACAATAACGCAACTAAAAACATGTAAAACATATACTTTTACGAAAAGAGACGTTTTTGAAAAAGGTGTTATCATTCATTTATTCATCAGAGTTTTTACAGTAAAAGATATACTTTTACCAAAAGAGAGGTCCCTAAGATACGTTTTTAAAGCAAAAGATGAATGATAACTAGTCTGGACGTCCTCATGTCTAGTGCCACTCCGTGACAGGGTTCCTAAAGTGCTCATATACCTAGGATAACATGCTTAAAGAGTCAACATGAAGGTTGAGTGAGAGTCATAGGTTTAAGTAGATAGAGAATGAATACAAGTTCCACAGAGTTCTGCAGAAACCCTATGTGTGGAAAAGTTTTAGAGAGAGAAATGATATATTGCACTGAGCTCATGAACCACACGTTAACAGCCCAGATCATGGGGTCTGCAGACCAAACCATGATGGGACGGGAAGGATAACTTGCCAAAGTTAATCCTTCAGAGAAGGTTTAAATATAGTACTTATTGGTGCCCAAGACACAGGCAAACCAACGGGAGTTGTCAAACTGCAATAGATCTATCAACCATATTCGCGTTCACTTGGGTACCCCAACAAGTGATTAAGGTCATGAATTTAGTTATGTAATAGTGGCAGATAGTAACACTCATGCAACAACCAAAGAAAAGACTTGTATTTGGTTTAAAGCATGTATCCCCCTCACGGGGTTTGTAAAGCATTTAGAGTTAAAAGTTAAAAAGGTGTGAGGCTACGAAACTCACCTGGGTCTAAGGTAAGTAGGGTAGGGGTTTAGACAGCTCACTCACGTATCCTGGGGGTAGTGTAGGTGTGTGTATGTCAAGTCCTAGTTTAGGTTTTTAAGTTTTTCAAGTAATCACTCTTAGGGTTTCTAGATATAACATAACACCGTTCGGGCCATCATAATCCAGAAATACATACTCCTCACATGAAGCTCCCTAGTATTGTATTATGTTACTTAACATAATACCGTTCGGGCCATCATAATTCAGAATTACAAATTCCTCACATGAAGCTCCCTAGTATTGTGTCATGTTGTTATTGGATATTAGTTATAACATAACACCGTTCGGGCCATCATAATCCAGAGGTCATGTAGTAAACGTTTGAGGAGCCAGGGCACTTTAAATCGTAAACCCAGCAAACTCGTCAAAACGAATACCCAAATGAAACCCCTCACATGAAGCTCCCTAGTATTGTGTTATGTTTGTTAACTAAAAATAGGTTTTTATACCTGTATGAAAATAGTCCGTTTATACCCTTCAAGTTTACATATTTACAATTTCTACCCTAAACTTATAAACTTATAACATTTAAGCATATAACTATCTAAACTTTACACATTTAGCCCCTATACTTGTATATTTTAGAGAAATGACAGAAATGGTCCTTAAACTATACTAACTTTCAATATTTTCCCTTTATACCCTTAACTTAACAATATTTGCAAAACTAGTCCTTATAAGTTTATAAGTTATTTTACTTTCTATCCTAAGGTTTTAGAACTTTGCAAAAAGGGTCCTTATACTTATAACTTCTAAGAAATATCAAAAATAGTCCTTGAACTTCATATTTTCAGAAAGTTATGTCACACCCCGCCGAAGCGGAAACACGAGGTGCAACATAATCAATAATCATCACAAAAGAGATATAGAACAATACCTTAGTTTACATTAAATGAAAAGTATATCATTACAACATTGTTATAGCTGACATCGGCGATTTAAGATACAAAGTTTAGTTCCCAAAAGATAGCTTTGTAATACATAATGATCAGTAGTGACATGTGAAAACTTCATTACGCATAGACCTTGAAGAAAAACTTAGTGACGATCACCTGAAATGCATGAGAGTAAACTGTCAACTATGAAAATAGTTGGTGAGTACACACGATTTATATAATATGAAAAACCTNTAGAACAATACCTTAGTTTACATTAAATGAAAAGTATATCATTACAACATTGTTATAGCTGACATCGGCGATTTAAGATACAAAGTTTAGTTCCCAAAAGATAGCTTTGTAATACATAATGATCAGTAGTGACATGTGAAAACTTCATTACGCATAGACCTTGAAGAAAAACTTAGTGACGATCACCTGAAATGCATGAGAGTAAACTGTCAACTATGAAAATAGTTGGTGAGTACACACGATTTATATAATATGAAAAACCTTTTAAGAAAGTTCACAAGGCAAAGGCATTGTAAATCCACTCAGTTGCAAATCCCGCCCATAAAAAACTTGCAACCTGTGTGTTCACAACCCATTGCATATAAAGTAGTATGTCTGGTAGTCAAGCACATGCGGTCATAATAGTTCACAATATAAGCACCACATATATAATAATGTATGCCAGGCAAAGCGCCTAAAATAAATAATATACGTCCCGTAACATAGTGAACGAGAGGTTGGCCGACCTCTAATAGCGCTATCCATACTATCTACTGATAGGAGACTAACAATGCGAATGTCCGAACAGTACATCATACAACTATTATATACAATTAAGAACGCTCCTAACATGGGAGACTTTGCACGCTCCACCAATAAGGCGAGACTTTAGGTCATAGTACATACGGTTCATTATGTTCAAAACAAGCATAAGTTCGCAATAAAGTTCAAGAGTTTGATTTAAGTTCAAATGTTTAAGTTAAAAGAGTTCATAAAATAGCAATCAATTTAGTTCAACTATAATTCATGCATCCACCCCAAAGCGATTAAAATAGTTAGAAAAAGGGGTTCGAGAATACTCACCATAGTGATAAGCAGCGGAGTACAACGATATAAAATGTATCGAGAAGTCGCGAGCTTTAACGACGACAAGGAAAAGATGAAAACTACACAAGAATACCAAAACAATTAACCCTTGTAAATCACCAACAAGACCCCAAGCTTCCAAAACTTTGACCAACCCTTTTAAATCTTGTAAACACTGTTGCAAAACCTTCGTTTAACTTCAAGAAAATTTCGGGAAAAAGATGAGGTTATGATGTTGTTTAATGGTGATTTTTGGTAGAAAATAACTAGAAATTTAACTAGTAATTTAAAACCTTCAAACCTTGCATAATATCTTGTAGCAAAAATTTATGATGTTTGTAAGTTGGGTTTTAGAGTTCACGGCAACAAAAAAAAGGGAAGAAAGAGTGTAGTTTTCTATCTAAATGCATGTATAAAGAAATGAAAAGGATAATCACTTGTAGATATTTAGCACAAATTACAAGCAAAAGACAAGTATGTATGTGCATGTGATGCGTGGCATAATATGGTGATAGTAGAAAATTTCATGTTTATCTTGTATAAATTTTAGTTTACGGTGTAGAGTTGGTATAGTTTGATCCCGGTACTTACTAACGTAAAGTCTTCAAGTCACGAAACTTTAAACCGGGTAACGTAAAAATATAGTAGTTATAAAAATGTTAAAACTTATCAATATACTCTATATTAGTATATTAAATGAGTAATAAATTCAATAGAGTGCCTAAATGTTGTTAAAACTTAATAATGTAAGTTTAAATACGCGTAATACGTAAAATGTACAAAATTTACTTAAAAATGACAAAATGGCAATAGCTCATATAAAATACGACTATTAATAAAAATAAAGTATATAGAACAGCTAGACTAATCATAGTCTAGTGTTGATTACGAGTTAAGCGTAGGCGATTGAATTTACGTAATTACTTATAAAAGTAATATTACTTAAAACAATAATAATAATAATAGATTAAAATAAATAGTCTGAAATGTACAAGTTGCTACAGTCTCCACCCGTCAAAGGAATTCAGTCCCTGGATTCAATTCGTTACATTCTACAAATGTACGTTCTCATGGTTAGATTTGATGGGTCAAACATTCCAATTCTCGAGCATAGCCCTCAAAAGACCTTCAGGTAGTTGATTCTGATTTAATCTCACAACTCATCAGACAAGAACTGTCATAATTTGAGTAACAACCTGATTCTTAGCTTGATTTTCGCAACTCATCAGACAAGAACTGTCACTAAAATCAAGCTAGGAAACAATTTGTCAGGAAGATTGGATTCAACATCCTTGAAAAAAAAAGTCTTTTGAAAGATTGGCTCGATTTTGGAATTGCTTAAACCAATCAAATCAACTAAATAATAAAAAAAAATTAACTAAGGTCGATGTCGTTAGGTCTCAGATTAATCAATGTCGTGAACTTGGACGAATGATGTACGGTACAACGACAGTCGTGACATAAAGATCGTAACATGACGTAAACAAAGACGTGCTTAGTCTAACAAGTTGTAAGATAGCAAAGAGAAAGCATAAACAAGGTACAGTAACATAAATGCGAACATACAAACATGTTATACATACCCACCCGACCAATGCAATTTCAGGTGACCAGACTCTTTAGACCCGTCCAAACATGATCTGAGACTACTACTCCCTTCACCACATGATTCATCCTGAATTAGACAAGGTGATCAGGCTATGTATACTTGAGGATTAATGATGCAATGCTAGGACTAGTCGATTCGTATGATGTTCGGTGTTTAAGAAAATGTCATATTGGTTATAGTTGCGATTTTTATTTTAGAAAAGCCGGCATTCTCTATAACCTCTAGCTCTGATACCAATCTGTCACACCCCGCCGAAGCGGAAACATGAGGTGCAACATAATCAATAATCATCACAAAAGAGATATAGAACAATACTTTAGTTTACATTAAATGAAAAGTATATCATTACAACATTGTTATAGCCGACATTGGCGATTTAAGATACAAAGTTTAGTTCCCAAAAAATAGCTTTGTAATNTGTTCGGTGTTTAAGAAAATGTCATATTGGTTATAGTTGCGATTTTTATTTTAGAAAAGCCGGCATTCTCTATAACCTCTAGCTCTGATACCAATCTGTCACACCCCGCCGAAGCGGAAACATGAGGTGCAACATAATCAATAATCATCACAAAAGAGATATAGAACAATACTTTAGTTTACATTAAATGAAAAGTATATCATTACAACATTGTTATAGCCGACATTGGCGATTTAAGATACAAAGTTTAGTTCCCAAAAAATAGCTTTGTAATACATAATGATCAGTAGTGACATGTGAAAACTTCATTATGCATAGACCTTGAAGAAAAACTTACTGACGATCACCTGAAATGCATGAGAGTAAACTGTCAACTATGAAAATAGTTGGTGAGTACACACGATTTATATAATATGAAAAACCTTTTAAGAAAGTTCACAAGGCAAAGGCATTGTAAATCCACTCAGTTGCAAATCCCGCCCATAAAAAACTTGCAACCTGTGTGTTCACAACCCATTGCATATAAAGTAGTATGGCTGGTAGTCAAGCACACGTGGTCATAATAGTTCACAATATAAGCTCCACATATATAATAATGTATGCCAGGCAAAGCCCCTAAAATAAATCATATGCATCCCGTAACATAGTGAACGAGAGGTTGGCCGACCTCTAATAGCGCTATCCATACTATCTACTGATAGGAGACTAACAATGCGAATGTACGAATAGTACATCATACAACTATTATATACAATTAAGAACGCTCCGAACATGGGAGACTTTGCACGCTCCACCAATAAGGCGAGACTTTAGGTGAAGAATGCTCCACCGACACGGCGAGACTTTAGGTCATAGTACATACGGTTCATTATGTTCAAAACAAGCATAAGTTCGCAATAAAGTTCAAGAGTTTGATTTAAGTTCAAATGTTTAAGTTAAAAGAGTTCATAAAATAGTAATCAATTTAGTTCACGTATAATTCATGCATCCACCCCAAAGCAATTAACATAGTTAGAAAAAGGGGTTCGAGAATACTCACCGTAGTGATAAGCAGCGGAGTACAACGATATAAAATGTATCGAGAAGTCGCGAGCTTTAACGACGACAAGGAAAAGATGAAAACTACACAAGAATACCAAAACAATTAACCCTTGAAAATCACTAACCAGACCCCAAGCTTCCAAAACTTTGACCAACCCTTTTAAATCTTGTAAACACTCTTGCAAAACCTTCGTTTAACTTCAAGAAAATTCCATGAAAAAGATGAGGTTATGATGTTGTTTAATGGTGATTTTTGGTAGAAAATAACTAGAAATTTAACTAGTAATTTTAAACCTTCAAACCTTGCATAATATCTTGTAGCAAAAATTTATGATGTTTGTAAGTTGGGTTTTAGAGTTCACGGCAAAAAAAAGGGGGGGGGGGGAAGAAAGAGTGTGTAGTTTTCTATCTAAATGCATGTATAAAGAAATGAAAAGGATAATCACTTGTAGATATTTAGCATAAATTACAAGCAAAAGACAAGTATGTATGTGCATGTGATGCGTGGCATAATATGGTGATAGTAGAAAATTTCATTTTTATCTTGTATAAATTTTAGTTTACGGTGTAGAGTTGGCATAGTTTGATCCCGGAAATTACTAACGTAAAGTCTTCAAGTCACGAAACTTTAAACCGGGTAACGTAAAAATATAGTAGTTATAAAAATGTTAAAACTTATCAATATACTCTATATTAGTATATTAAATGAGTAATAAATTCAACTGAGTGCATAAATGTTGTTAAAACTTAATAATGTAAGTTTAAATACGCGTAATACGTAAAACGTACAAAGTTTACTTAAAAATGACAAAATGGCAATAGCTCATATAAAATATGACTAGTAATAAAAATAAAGTATATAGAACAGCTAGACTAATCATAGTCTAGTGTTGGTTACGAGTTAAGCGTAGGCGATTGAATTTACGTAATTACTTATAAAAGTAATATTACTTAAAACAATAATAATAATAATAGATTAAAATAAATAGTCTAACTATAGTATGAAATGTACAAGTTGCTACAAGTTACCATATATACCCTTATGCATGAAAACATTTGTAAAACTAGTCCTTTTAACATGTAAATTATATTTTTATGAAACAAAACAGTTTCCTAGCTTATGTTTAGCTAATATATACTTAACTAAGTTTCCTAAATCAGATTATAGCACATAATAAGGCAATTTAGTACAAAAACACATAATTACCTAAAATTAGGGTTTTGAAATGAAAACTTCTAAATAAAAATGATCAAGGCTTATCTAAGGGTTATAAGGTATATCCTAAGTGTTCTAGATCAGTACTAAGGCTATTAGAATAAAAAACAAAGCTTACTTGGTCAAGGGGAGGGTTAACGTGGGTTTCTAGGGTTTTCTTAGCCAAAATGGAACTCGACAAGGAACAAGAGCTTAGCTACTCGACTTCTAAGGCTACTAGGGCTCAAGTACTACTAGGTTCAGATTATAGATGGTAGAAAGAAGTGGTGGTGTGATTTGAAAAGGGGAGGGTTAGCGAGCTATTTATAGGCTCGTTAGCCTTGGGGAGCAAGAAAACGGGGTGCTAGGTGGCATGAGGGGGAGGGAGGTGACTAAGGTGGGCTAGGGGCTGACTAAGGTAAGCTAAGAACATAGGTAGGGGGCTTGTGGTGGTGGTGAGGCCGCGGATGGGAATGGTAAACAAGTAGGTGATGCACCTACTTGTAAGGTGCTATGGTGGTGTGTGCTTGGGTGCTTAGGGGTGACAATTAGGTGGGTAAGCTGCTAGGGTGCTAGGTTGAGGTGCTAGGGTGCTTAGGTTTAGGTTTATACTAGTTTAGGTTAAGTTTAAACCTAGTTTTGTTTAGTTAAAGCTTAGGGTTTAGTGCCTAGGTTAGGGTCCTATGAGTGTTTAGTGACTAATATTAAGTCCTATGAGGCTTATACTAAGTGGTGGTAGCTTATGGGAAAGATTTGGGATAGTTTAACCTAGTTTCTGGGAAGTTATGACCTAGTTAAGGTTTTGTGCCTAAGAGACTTGTACCTAAGTTCTAGGGAGTTGTACTATGATCTACGAAGTCTAATATAACCTAAAGTTGCTAATGTAACTCATACCTAAGCCTTGGACACTTTCAAACTAGTTTAGGTAAGCAATTATGGTTTTAAAGATAACCGTAAACACATAGGTGCAATTAGGATTTTCTGATAAGCATATTGTACTAGAGTGATAGTTTACTTAGTGAAAATGTGTTTAAAACCTAGACTTGCAATACCGGGATGTTTACATGAAGTAAACATAGTGGTGGTTGGCATAGGTGGATACGTGAGCTTGTCTAAAGGTTAGTTAGGTTATAGAGATATAGTAAAGCAAAAATTTCACTCGGGAAATAGGTATAGGCATATCTAACCTAGATAATTCTTAGTGAGGGCCTAAGCTAAGTTAGTAAGGCTTTGCTAACCTATTTTAAGCTAGTAGGGAAGTTAGTGGGGAAATTAGTGGGTTGCCATAGTCTCCCATTCCTCAACATGAGATTTTAACTAAGGTTAGTGTGCGTGGGTGAGAATAGATACCTAAGGCAAAGGGTTAGATCCTAAGTCCGTGACTATGCTCGGATCTTCTTGGTCATTCGTATTCCTCAACATATAAGCTCTTCCCTGGGCACCATCAGTATTTTTTCTTTTGACATCTATTTACATAGTGTCCTTTCTCTCCGCAAGCATGATAAGTGACCGTTACTAGTGGCAGATTACCCCTAGTGGCTGGTCCTTTGTGCCTGCAATCCTTTGCCTGATGGCCCACCATGTTACATGTAGTACATTTGATGAAACAAGGCCCTGTGTGGTGCAAAGCACATTTCTCACACAGAGGGGCTTTCCCAGCATAACCACTTCCCTCATTTGGAGTGGCGGCATAAGCTCTAGTAGCTTCTTGCCTTGGGTTTGGTTGAGGATAGGGGTTGGTTTTGTCGAAAGCTCTCCCATCGTAGAACTTTCGTTTATTATCGTTGGGCGCTGGCACAGTGTTGTACTTTGTTACTTGATCCATTAACCTCAAAGTAATGTTAATGGCTTCCTCTAAAGTTTGTGGTTTAGAAGCAGTAACATTCCCTTCGATACTTCGGGGTAAACCTCTGATGAAAACTTCTATCGTCTTTTCAGTTGTTGGCACCATTGTGGGACACAAAGTTGCCAATTCCTGAAATCTCCTAATATAAGTTTTGACATCGTTCCCCTTTACCGTTAAGTTGTAAAACTCATCTACCATTTTCTNTATCGTTGGGCGCTGGCACAGTGTTGTACTTTGTTACTTGATCCATTAACCTCAAAGTAATGTTAATGGCTTCCTCTAAAGTTTGTGGTTTAGAAGCAGTAACATTCCCTTCGATACTTCGGGGTAAACCTCTGATGAAAACTTCTATCGTCTTTTCAGTTGTTGGCACCATTGTGGGACACAAAGTTGCCAATTCCTGAAATCTCCTAATATAAGTTTTGACATCGTTCCCCTTTACCGTTAAGTTGTAAAACTCATCTACCATTTTCTTAACTTTCGTTCGAGGGCAATATTTCCTAATCATGAGTTTCTTAAATTCAGTCTAGGTAAGCTTGTATGCCTCCTCAATTCCTATTGGCTGGGCATACGAGTTCCACCAGGACAAAGCTTCTTCGGTAAGATTACCGGTAGCAAACTTAACTCTACAATCCTCAGTACAGTTACTACGGGAGAATACTGATTCACTCCTCTCAAACCAGTGAATCAGTCCTATGGCCCCTTCTGTCCCTTTGAAATTGAAGGGCTGACAGCTCATAAATTCCTTGTAGTTACTCTTCTTCACCACAGGAATTTCGGGGTTTCTAGCCATGTTAGCATCCCTGGCTTCTAGTGCCGCAGTTACACTGTCAGCAACTAGTTGCCGGATGGCTTCCTGAATCATGGCGGGAGTAGTGGAAGTAGCGGGAGTAGTTGATCTCGTACGTGCCATTCTATAGACGTTCGCAAGATAAGATGAGATAAGAATAATGTCCTATCCATTTAGACATTCTTGCAAGTTCTAACTAATAGAATCTTGCGTAGAGACGGAAGATACAAGTTCTAACTCTTAGAACATTGCCTGATACCGGAGAAATGGAGAATAGGGAATCCTAAAACTAAAAGGGCGGATTTCCTAATAAGATTCACTATATTCCTTGGAAGTTCGTTTCCCCCATCTAAAGGCATAGTGATACTAAAAGATCCTAATTATTATAAGTTTTAGTGTTCCTAGGTAAGTTTACTTGTTTTAAAATTCCTAATAACCTCGAGTTCTTAAAACTTAGGGTAGGCCTATAGTGTTTCCTAAAATATAAGGCATAGGGGATCCTAATACGGGATATGTAACTTAAGAAAACTAGGTATAAACGAATTATAACGACTATAACGACTTGTTCCTATATCCTACAGGGTGAAAACTACACACATACTACTTATTAAACTACCTATATAACTAAACTACCTATATAACTAAGTCTATAACTTTACTAGTTTGATCCTTTGTTATTCTTAAGTTCCTGGATTGCTTCTAAAAGATCCCTTATATCAGACTTATGACTATTCCAAATATCTTCGATGATCATTTCTATAGTGGAAAGTCTAACATGACCAGCAACTACTTCGTCAGAGTGTCCCTCATACTTTGTTTGTAACTTAAAGATTTGACTACGAGTTTTCTCTAGTTCGTTTTCTAACCTAGTATAGTCTTTTTGGATTATAACTCTACCTTTTCCTAAGTCACTAATCTTATTTTCTACTTCCTCGATACGTCCTAAGGAAAACTTATCTAAGTGACTAAGTATATCCTTTATTTGTTCCTCATGTCTTTCTAAGGGTGTTTTATAAGAACTACTTCCTATTTCAAATCTAGGGGGAGGCGAGGGTGGTATAATACGTAATTTCTTATGGGGTGGGGAAACTACTTCGGGAACATAGTAATCTTGACTAGTATAGTGAGGTATAGATGGGGTAGGGGTTAAAGTAGGTACGGTATGAATGTCACTACCATATGCTTGCATCTAACCATTATATGCTTGCATATAGGGATCATTCCGGAGAATTAAAACTAGGGGATGAGTGAGTAGGGGTAGCCGAGGTATACTCATAACTATCCGATGAAGTATCCTCATCATCGGTATCCAACACGATGATAGGATTGTTAAAGGCAGACATATCTAACTGTAATACACGGTAAAAGTATCTTAGCATGTTAGCATCGTATTTTTTATATTATGAAGTGTCGGTCATTATATTCTTGAATCGTGTAATAGATTGCGTTAGAAAGTGTTTTTCATAAGTTATATGTTCATTTATCTATTACTAGAAAGTCTAAGGGCCAAACATGTAATAGTCAAAAGCCCTAGACTTGTATGCACTATATATACATTGTAAACCTTCACTTGGAAGGTTGGTTGATCATTTGGTAATAACACATAGTTCTTATTTCACACACATGATCCTCCCATCTCTCTCTCTCTACATCTCACTTTCTCTCTCTAAGATTTGATGTATAAGGTCATGATTTAGGTTGTATACGGGTTTCTACAAGTGGTATCAATCGCCAAGGGATAGATTTAGGTTGGTTTAGATTTAGTTTTGATTGGTTTTTGGGTTGTTTGGTATTATTTGGCTCGTTTGGGTTTTTTTTTGTACCAATGGTTTCTTTCTTTACAAGTTAACTTTGGTTTGATTTATTTGAAAGGTTTTTTGGTGTTTTGAATCATTTAGACTCGTTTAGGATCAACCATAACTCGTTCTTGCTCAAAAAATTTGAACAGCTTATATTCTTTTGGGGTTTTGCGAGTTTGAAAAAAGGGGTTTAGCGAGTATGAAGTAGGGTTTAGCGAGTATGGAGCTTTTGTACCTCTAACCCCATGGAACCTAATTCCACAAGGTTTCCAAATACGAACTCTTCTGTTATTGGCAGGTTGTCGAAATTTGTCTTTGGATCGTCGACTCGGGTTGCTCCAAGCACATGACCGGGAACTTAAAGCTGCTGATCAACTTTGTATGGAAATTTATGGGAACAGTTCGTTT
>LBNU01026076.1:56872-66936 GCA_014162995.1 Artemisia annua
TATTGAAGAAGAAAATTTGTTAAAATCTTAATGTACTCTCCAAATGATTTGAAACGGAAAAACTTTTTCGCTTTTTTTTGGCAGGGTCAAACATTTTTCAAAAAAACAAAAAAGCCCTGGGGACAATCAAAAAAGGTTTCCACTCGGTAAAAATCGCTTTGTTTGGGTTTTACCTTTAAAAAGGTTTTTGAACGGTGGAATTCCAAAAACGGTCTACAGTTCGTGGTGTGAAATTTTCTCCAGCGAACTCAACCTAAAAAAATCGTGGGTGTTTTTTGACTTCGGTTAATGCGTTCATTTGGGTTAAAGCCTTTTTCGAGGGGTTATTTCCGATTTTTTTAGGGAAACACGGCCCATCTGTTTTAAAAGGGTTGGAAAAAGAAAAAAAAAAAAGGTCTTCCAATCCCAAAAAATTATTTTTTGCTGTTGACGACCTTCTAATTTCCAAAAAAAAAAAAACCTTGTAAGTAACCGGATGTTTTTATTTGCTTAAACTGTTTTTATGCAGGTTTACAAAAACCACCACCAAACTAAGTTTTCCCACCATGCTTCAAAATTTAAAACATACAATCTCAACCCGTCAATTTTGGAAAAAAAAAAAGGTTTCTTTCAAACAAAATTCAAAAAGGTTTAAAAAAGCAAAAAAAAAACAGGTCAAAAAGAAAAAAAAAGAATTTCTTACGCCCAAAAAAAGAAGAAAAATCTACAAGAGTAAAAAAAAAAGTTTGGATAAAAAGAATCAAAAATTTGTGAAAAAAGAAAAAAAAAACAAAAAGCGAACAAAAAAAAAAAAATGTAACGGTTATGCAAAAGGACTAAAAAAAAAAGATTGTTAATGGGAGGCATTGTTGGAAGGGCGAATTCCAACCCTTACCCCAAAAAGAACCGAAATAGTTTGAACATAAGGCAGATGATACAGACCACAATAACAGAAGAACAAGAAATTCATCATACAAAGATCACAAAGCGAGAGGATGAACAAAGAATAGATAACATTGACATATGACTTGCTATGTTTTCTAAAGCGCAAGAGCATAATGTTGAAGTTAAAGATAAAGACGAAGACGTCAGCAACCTTCAATGACCAACACTATAGGGGAGATTGTTAGCACTCATATTTTTATATATGAAGTGTCCGGTCTTAAAGTCGGAATATTATGTAATAGCGTGCGTAATGAAGTATTTCAAAGTTGTTGTTCATGTTATTGAAGATAGACTACAAGCTAAACTTTAAAGCATGAAAGGCTACACTAGCTGTTATTATATGTTTTTGTAAACCTCATTTGGGGGAGTTGGTAGATCATTGGTAATAACATAGCTTATATTTCACACACATAATCCTCCCATCTCTCTCTCTCTACATCTCTCTTTCTCTCTCTAGATTTAGGTGAAGAAGGTCGTGATTTAGGTTGTATACGGGTTCCTACAATATCATATATGTGGGATGCCATAAATCTATGAATGAAAAACTCTAATGATAAGCAAGGTTCATAAAGTAAAGTAGCGTTAGGTATATTTAGGAAGAACCATTTAATCAAGTTGGAGAATGAGTATGAGACTATTACTAGTGGTGCTCAATTCAGGCTAAACACGACCATTTTTACGGGTTACACACACCCAACTTCTCACATAGAAGCAATTCAACCGTTAGGTTAAATTGAATTTCTAGTCAATAGATTCTCCAGTAGTCATTCTCTTTTTAGAAGAAATTGAGTTCCTAAATTTACCTAACGAAGGGTACCAAATATGAAGTTTGCTTGGTTCACTAATACTTGGCTTAAGTGATTCAAACATCATGTTTTTATGAAGGTAAATCTAGATGATATATTTAACTCACGATCCTAATAGAGACGTGTTGAATGTTTAGATAAGAGTAAACAAAATGTTTTAATATTTTGTTTATGATTTATCGGTTGTTTGGTTTTAATGGCATATTACTTGATTTAATAAATGTGCTTGATTGAAGAATGCTCCTTAGCATATCTTGTGAAATGAATCTCATTAAGATTATTTATCTTAAATGAGTTTGTGATCTTCAAATGATATTAAAACAAGACACTTATATATTCTTAAACAAATATTATTTTCTTTGATTTTTGCAAATGTTATATACCATAATTTAACTAGTATTAAAAAATGACTTTTACTTGTTTATGCATTGTGACAAATTATTTTTCAGTTCTAATAACTTATATTATTTTACAAAGGAATGTGTAGTGTATTATCTTGTAATACAACCATTCATGCTTCAAAGAAAATAAAATTCATAGAATATATTATGTGTATTATTCTTAAATATGTATTTTAGCTTGGAGTGATGATTTTAAGTAGTGTGAGCAAAGTTTACATATGTTGTTATTTTGCTCATGTTTGGTTTTTCAGAGATGACACATTTATCCATTGTACTACAATGTAAATTGCTTGAATATTTCGGATGAAACATCCAAGTTGTCAATCCTTCTTCATTGTATATTTTATGCATATATTTGCTAAATATTTGGAACACAACTATTGAACAAGTAGACTCAATATGACATCATATTCACAAGTGTGAGTTATGATCCGATGCATATTCTTATCGTCTTGGAAAAGGATTTTGTTATTTTCATATCAATCGAGTGTGATTGAGTATGTAGATTCAAGACTATATATATCCTTTGATGTAATTTGATATAATATTGAAACTAAACAAATAACAATCTAATTTCTTGTCCACACTCAAAAATATATCAATTAGATTTGATAAATATATCAACCATAATTTGAATAGTGAATTGATATAATATCAAGATCTTTCTTGACCCTCACGAACACTCATTTAAAATAGATAGACATTTTGATAGTGTGTTCCATTAATCCTAAGATTATTTATGAGTGAGGTTAGTGAATGATTGAAAGTTGACTTATTACTTCATGATTATTATATGTTTTGTTTATGTGAAAGACTATTCATTGTTACATATAATGAACACACTTAGATTTTGAAAATACTTTTTCTTTTATATAACTACTAATGTTTTAAAACAATCCAATTTCTCTTATTTAAACAACCTAAGGTAAAACAAGGTAATTTGTTGAAAATATTTAAGTGTGTTATTGAGAATAGATTAAATTGTTTGAAATATTTAGGTGACTAGATTTAACTCATTTACAAGATGTTTGATTAACATTAAGCCATCTATACCTATATGCAATGCAAGCATAATATAGCAATCCTAACACGAGAAATCTAGCATAAGATCTAGCTAAGTATAAACCGGAAAACTAGCTATAAACTAATAGGGCACATATGCTTAGATATACAATTAGCTAAAATTAGAATGGCAACAATCATCTAATATATTCAATTAACAAAATTAAGACACAAAGAAGTTCACATGATCATATAGCATAACACATAAAAGCACTTATATGTCGTTTTGTGTATTATATACAATAATGTTTACATAGCTCGATTTTATTTGAAAAGAAAATAGTTTCCTCCCCATTTTAAAGATCAATATTTTAAAAATATGAATACTTAAATTTTCAAAGATATACCAACTAGGAATGCCCGAATTGAACGAAAAGGTAAAATACAAGTTTTATGTTAAAACGAGACACAAATTTTTGACCACCGTGTAGTATTTTGCCTTTCTGACAAATTTAACTTTGAAATGATTATTTTTAAGTATTTTTAAATGAAAGTAGACTCAATTACCTTTAAAACGCCGGGTGGCACGACTTCTACGGAGTTACACTTTATATGATTTTTCAAAATTTCTGAAAAACTGACGAACAGACAGGCGGACCCCTTAAATATTTAAGGGGGCCGCCCAGTCTTTAAGGGGGCCGCCCAGACAATTAAGGGGGCCACCCATCTGGTACTCAAAAATGCATTTTTTGTTAAAAATTATTGGGAATGGATCTAGTAAGAAGAAAAAATAAAATGAGAAGAGTGAGAAAAGTTTCCAACCACACAATTCAAATAAGAGGGAGAAATTTAAGGGGGCCGCCCAGACAATTAAGGGGGCCACCCATCTGGTACTCAAAAATGCATTTTTTGTTAAAAATTATTGGGAATGGATCTAGTAAGAAGAAAAAATAAAATGAGAAGAGTGAGAAAAGTTTCCAACCACACAATTCAAATAAGAGGGAGAAATTTAAGGGGAGATGCATCTATTTTTGTAGGTGCATCTCAAATGTGTGGTTGTGGTTTCTTCTCATCCTTCTCATTTTAGTTTTTCTTCTCATTTGATCCTAACTCAAAAATTATTTTCTAACTTTGCGGAAATATGTGAAACTTTCTGAGTTTAATACCGAACATATAACACTTATTTTAAGCATAATTTTATTTCGAGCTAGTATAATTAGTGTATATAACATCAAAACTAATACAAGTTAATCAACAAAACACTTTTCATATTTAATCCTCCTTAATAGGTAATTTGATACATGGATCGTACTCAATTTTTAAAACCATTTGTTTTGAAAATTAGAGCGACGTGGCTCTGATACCAATTGTGGAAAACTAGAAGGGGGTTGAATATAGTTTTCCCTCTTTTTCGTTTTATAAAATGTTTGTTTCAAAATCTTTGATTAAAGTTTTCCTTTTTAAAATCTTAAAATGTTTTGTATCAAATCATCTATTAAGTTAAACTCAATATGAGAAGTGTCAATAATAATCTATTAGATCATATCATATAATTATACACACCATCACAATATTAACTTGTAACTATAACACAATCAATCATCATGACAATATAAGCAACAACCAATACATATTTGCAAGCATAGATATAAAGCGATAAATGCAAGAATAAATGTAAATAGATAAGAGAAAGAAGATGCAAACCGGACACGATGATTTATAGTGGTTCGGCTACAAGGACACCTTCCTTGCCCTACTCCACTCCCTGAGTCACCTACTCGAGAGTTCACAACACTACTCAACAAGCTCCCTTTTGGCGGAGAAAACCGTACACACCTTTGCTTACACCGTTTAACGACACCAAGCAAAATGTCGAGTCCTAATGCTAGCTAGGACCAAACTCACGACACGACTTCGATCACTACACAACTTCTACACACGACTTCTTCACACCACTACTTCTTCACAACTACTCGACTACTTCACGACTACATGACTTCTTCACACTACTACTTCTTCACACCTACATGACTTCTTCACATTACAACTTCTTCCCACCTCTTCTTACTCACCTATTGACTCACTACTAAGTAAGATCATCTTGATCTACTTATTACATGTACTTACATAACTTATTTCTACAACTTCACATCAATACTAACTAGACTCTAATACTTCTTTGACTTGATGATAAGAAGTATTCTTCTCTTGCACTTTGAGTGGTGAAGGATTGAATCACTTGAAACAAAAGCCTATAATCTTATGATCAAAGGATTTAGAAGGATGTTTAGAAAGGATTGGGACTGAAAATTTTAGTGCAAAAGGTTGTGAAAATTTGCAGAAATGAACCAGAATTTATAGGGAATCATTTCTGACAACAGGAGCGTGCCGGCCCCCTTAAATAGGTGCCGACCCCCTTAAAATTAAGGGGTCCGCCCATACAATTAAGGGGGCCGCCCTGTTGAAACGGTCAGAAAACTTGTCTTTTTTCTGGGAAAAGTTTATCTAGTGAAATTTTAACTGTTTTTTGTTAAAAATTTGAATTCATATATTTATTTTGAATTTAACATTTTCCTTTAATTACCAAAAGTGTTTTTCTAAAATATATAAAATGTTTATAACATTTTATAAAATTTGTAATGTCTAAATAAAAATCCCTTTGATCATAAAATGTATTAGACATTTGTTTATACATACCTTAAGTGATTGTTGAAGCATACTCGAGACGTTGAGATGTCGAGAGATGTTGTCGTATGAATGCATAGAGGATTTGTGATCACAAGTAACTTAAGCACTTTACGTTATGTGTTGTAACTTACATCTTTGTCATCATCAAAACATGAAGAGGGTGTTTAGAATAAATATCGTAATATTTATGCCAACAGAGGAGGAAGGAGTGGTGAGGGTCTTAGGATCCAATAATCCAAACACTCCTCAACCTCAACACCATCACCATCATATCATCACCACGACCCACTACTCTTCCTACATGTTTTCCAGACCCTAAACCTTCTTTTCTCAGAGCCTAAACATACCACACCATAAGGGTTAGACGATTCACACCAAATCTCTAATTCCTTTGCCATAAACCTCGTTACCAAACACACCATTTGGTGACATGTTGCTGATTTCCAGAGGCAAGAGTGACACTTCCTTGGGTTATTTCAGAGACTTGGGTTGTTGGATGATTATGGATAGTTGGTTTGGACTATTCTCGGATTGGTAGGTTTATTGGTTTTGGTTCATTGTTCTCGTATTACTCTCATAAACAACTTTGGTACTTTCTTTACTATTATAATGAATAAGTTTATAAGTTATGTCATGCTTGTGATGTTTGATTCTCGTTTGTTTTGGTTATGTAAAACATGATATAGTATTTAGACGATATTAGTATAACTTGTGAATATGAATGCTTATGAATTCGATATTACTTTTGCTTGGAGCTTGTTTATCCTTTGATTGATTATCGCAACTATCATAGGTCGAAAGGGTTAGTTGTTATGATTATATTTTGGAACATCTGTATATAATGGTCCAATATCATGCTTGTAGAAATTGTGTGATAAATTGATAAACAAACCAAGTGGAATGATGTTTAAGACCTTTCCTTATGTAGAAATGCCGGGTTAGGAGGAATTCATATGTATGCATATTCGATATAAACCATTCTTAATGCGCTCGTGATGATGTAGTCTATAGGTCGAAAGGATTCTATATCATTATTGGTAGATATGTTTGTTACGATTAATACACCAATAATTGTAACTTGCATGATTTTGTTTATATAAGTCTTGCTTTATCTCTATGAGGATCATGTCTTGTTTGGTACTTTGCTTTGCCTTATACACACGTTTAGCTATTTGATATGTGACAATCATTTTGCTTTGTTCTTGATAAACTCCCTGTTAATTGCTACAAATCTCGTGGAACGACCTGGACTTACCTTAGGCTATATTACATACGAAAGGGTACACTGCCCGTGTTGTGTTGTTAGTCATTCGTTTGGTAAAATCTAGTATTATAAATTTAAAGCTTTCGACACGCATCAGTAAGATAGTCCACCATATCAACACAATCCAAACCCTACTCTTATCTATTTATGTTATCACTTCCAACATCAAACCCTAAAAAAATTTCTTTCATTTCTTGGCTCAGATAGGTAAACATCAATTCTCTTTAATTTTGTGCATCAGTTACTTTATAAGATTTATAAATAAAAAGACGTTGTTCATCGTATGTTTTTGTTCACCAATAAAAAGTGTTGTTTGTCAATAAAAAATGTTGTTCATCAATAAAAAAAATTAAAAATGGCTATTCATTAAGGAAATATAGTTGGTATAGAGATCATCAGGGACAGAGTGGTAATACTCTAAGGGGGTCACAGTCCAGGGTTCACAGCGGGAAGTTGGTATAGAATTTGTTGGAGGGACACTCCATACTGTCGTTAGAGGGTAGTCTATTGATGAGGCGAAAAGTGTTACGCTTTTAGGGGGTCATTTAATCCCTAAATCGTTATTTTATGATCAAATATTACCTTAAATTGTTCCTTTTGTTATTTTAGGAACTTTTGGGAGGAATTCTGGAAAACATTGCATTTTGGACGTTTTTGGAGCATAAAAGTGAAGAAAACGACAAAGTCTCAAAACATGCTGGATATCCTACCTGACGGTTAAACCAAATATGAGCCTTTTTAAAAACCTTTAAGAACAAAACTTCTTCCTCTGTGTGTGTAACAAAATATCCTTCTGTGTGTGTAATCCAAAATCAATCAAATTCATCTCGACTTAAGCATATGTACTTCCCCTTACTACTCGTAAACCATACATATATATTAAACCATAAAGCTCTTACACGTCTCCATAAATCACAGTAGTACTTTGAATGAACGAGCAGTACTTTCATGTAGCTAGCAGTACTTTCAATGAATCAGCAGTACTTTAGAACAATGAAGCAGTACTTTGATATAGAGAGCGAGCAGTACCTTGCATTCGGCAAGCAGTACTTTGAAAAATACTTGAGCAATACTTTCAATTTACGAGCAGTACTTTGATAATACTAGAGCAGTACTTTCATCATAAGCGTAGCAGCAGTATATTGAAAATAATAGAACAGTACCTTGAGAAATATCGAGCAGAGCAGTACTTTAATGGATTTTGGACAGCAGTACCTTGGAAACAATAATATTCAACCGAATAATATTGTATCATATTCTTGCTGCAATCCATGTTAATATGAAAACTAATATACTCGAACCCTACGATAAATATCACAAACGAATCATCAATGACCATATCTTTACAAACGCACCATGTGAAGAATAAAATAATCGATCAATCAAGTTATATACCACAACCAGCAGTACGAGGTAGAATTTATGAATAAGCCAATCCTTAAATGACACTCCAACAGTAGCAACATTATTGACCAATCAGTTCGACCCATTAATTTACTCGGTAATTAATAATGAATGCACTAGGCAACAATCAAATTAATGAATGCACCTATTAATTCAGTACGAGGTGTTTACGATAACAAAGAATCAGCACCGACCACTTAATTGATAAAGAATATTGTGCGTTTGAAAAACAATAACAACCATCAACCAATCATTGGTCTTCACTTTACCACTTGCGAATAAACGACAAGAACCTTCATCTTTTATCGAATCGTTTAGTGTTTTTATCGTATAGGATTTTGGACTTTTAGATTATCTTTTCTTTCAAATCCAACTGTAAAGTCAACTAACAAAAAAATCCAGAAAAAGTCGATCATTCCTCTACCATGTTTGCTCCAATCCTTCGACATAAAGACCTTGTAAATCCCAGATATCACGAGCCCCAGGCTCTGATACCACATGTAGGAACCCAGCACTCCTTGATCGTTACGGGCTCCAGGCTGTTAAACCTTTAATTATCTAGGAACAATAACATTGACTAACATGCAGCGGAATAATAAATAAGAACATCAATGTTATCAACAAGGTTTTTCATTATCATCTCTAACACTTAATAATTTACAGCCCCAATCCTACTTGATCAAGGTAGAACGACCTTGAGGCTGACTAACCAACTAAACAACTAAACCCTAGGCGTTTCTCTCCTACGCCTAGGTTACACACACACACTTTTAGTCGACTACATTATGGAAGACTTAATTGATAAAACCTACATCCCTTGTCCTCTTTATATACTAGAGGATTAGGGTTACAAGAATACTACGAAGGACTAATAAATAAATGCAAGCAAGTCCTTCCCATCTTTTGTAGAATTCCTTCTTGTCATATTAAGTCCCTCATGTTTCATTCTTCTTGTTTTGTATCATCAAATCAATAAATATAATTCCCAACAATCTTCCCCTATTTGATGATGACAAAACAAACACCTTCTTGTACGAACTTCCCTAGACGAAGTAGAAAAATTGAGATAATTAAATCTCACCATGAATGAAACAATCTTGTCTTCCCCTTAAACTATGCTATGCCACTCCAAGATTTCTTCAACATCTCTTCCCCTTTTTGTTATCAACAAATAGAGAACATATGCAAATAATGATCTTGACCACCACGAATTAATACCACACATCCAATTTATCCTTCTAATGTCTCAAATTACCCTCCATGAAGTGTTCCGCAACTATAAATGAACTTGAAACAATAGAAATCAAAACCATCAGTAGTAATACTAATCAGCAATAGTAAGAATCAACAACTTCCCCTTGAGTGGTGCATGAACATCAAATGATTAAACACATCATTAGATACTTCCCCTGAAATTAATGTGCTAACCATCTTCTTGATTCTTCAAATCTGTAAGCTCCTTGTAATGATCACTGATGAAGAAAACCAAATATAACAAACTTGATGAAGAAGTAGAACAACCCAAACTTGTGTCTTATATCTTGTACTAACCACGTGACTCCAAAATCATACCAA
>LBNU01026079.1:14217-58932 GCA_014162995.1 Artemisia annua
TCTATAGAAAGATAATTAAATGCTCGTCGTAACGGTATATTTTTTTTCGTTTAATGATTAACGGTTTGAAAGATATTAATATTTGAAAAAAAAGGATGAAAGTGGGTTTTTTAAATTGTTGGGATTAATCTCATCCATTAGATCAAATAAAGATGGAGGGAAGATGGATGGTGAAAATTAGTCCCTTTGTATGTAAATAAAGTTTTGTCCTCAAATGATCTTAACTCTTAAAGTTAAATAGTTCAAATAGAATAAAATTATTTAGTATCCATCTTTTACAATTTCACGACTTATTCCTTCTTAGGAAAAATGAAATGTTCGAATTACTATGTTTTAGTTCGTTCTTACATACTTGTCATAACACAACCATTAATATGCTAGATAACGAAATATGTAGGTCTATGTGTATTACATCAACATGCGTAAATGTATTTTTTGTGATGTTAAAAAGATTACGACACTACAACATAATGTAATCCAAGCGAAGTAGTAGTCCCTTCAATATCTTCTTAAGTCCGATGTGGTATGTATTTGTACCAAAGATCAAGTAGTCCATCGGCTCCTTGTATCTTCCTTATTTACGTACATGTCATGCATACACAAAAGAACTAACATACGCCTTTCTCTCTCTAACACGATATATAGGTGTGTAACTATGTATATTCATCTATACAAAATTATTACGAAGAGTTTAGTAATCTGATAAAATTCAATATATGAAGTTGCATAATGGAAAAGTTTTTGTTGAAAGAAAATGAAAGATGAAGGCATAATTCGATACCTTTCCCCTACATGATCTCTAAAAAGTATACTTATTTGAAACCATTACAGGATTACTTAATGCAAAAGAGGTATAATGATTTAAAACCATTATTACATAATGCAAATTCATGTAATTTAACATGTCTCCATGTCTACACCAAATTAAATGATGCATTTGCAAAATTGCACTAATAATGTGTTTTCTAAGAATTCCTAGTATTGTACATAGAAAATTAGAAAATTTCATTAACTACGATGTTAAGGAGGCATAACCGAAACAAGGTAACAATGCGAAAAAACATTGTCTTACCAAGTTGTAATGATAATGCGCAAAACATAACATACGCCTTCATTATCTAATAATCATATCTTAATTGTAGAATACTATTTTACATAACAAGTTTTTCATATTGAAATTTATCTATAACATGATCATTGTTCATTGCTTTTCGACATATTTTCAAACCGGCTCATATGTCGGAAAGCAATGAACATGAGCTTGTCATAGCAAATTGCCAAATAGTTTATCACCTTATGATAATGGAAAAGAATGAGATGATTAGAGCCTTTGTTATACCCTTTTTATAGTGATGTAAAGTTGTAAACTATTTATGATATCTTTAAAACATTTAATGTTAGATATCATATTTGATTATTTTTTTGGACATGCATTTATAGCATTTCTATATTTGTTATTATTTTGAAAATTTTATGATTAGAAATTTTAAAGACAATTGCGATATCATATTTGATGATTTTTTTAGACATGCATTTATAGCATTTCTATATTTGTTATATTTTGAAAAATTTTTGATTAGAAATTTGAAAGAAATGTATAAAGATCTTTTAGATTAAAAAAAAAAGATTTTGTCCCAACAAATTAGTAACTTTACTTTGATAATTTGATTAACGTCAAAACAATATTTCCATTGTTTTGAAAGACAACAAAGAAATGTAATTGCCATTTACTAAATGGGGATAAACTAATTATTAGAAACAAGATCAGACCCATACGATGCATACAGTTTGAATAAAATAGTTCAGTACGTGATGTTCAGCGTAAATCGTTAAAGTATAAATCTAAATTTGTATTAGCAAAGCGTTTAATGTTCAGCATAAATCATTGAAGTATAAATCTAATCGTGCAATTATATGCGTTTATGTAGAAATGGTTTTGACAGGTACATGTGGTTTTACATGTTTTATTCGCAAAGCATGTACGTACACAAATATTGTGCATCTCTTTAATTTTGTTACGTAATGTTAAGCATAAATTTTTAAAAGTGAAGCTAAAAGTGTGTATTTTAAATTAAAATGTGCTTCATAATTCTTTTAGCAAATAATTAAGGCAATAAATATCGATAAGTTATATAACAAAATGGTTTTATGAAGTATTCAATAAAGGACTTGAAAGGAATCGGTCTAAACCGGTTTGGATAAGGCTTCTGGTGTACTTGACTGTTGTTAAGTTTCAACCATATATAGCCTGAGTCTTGTCATGTTTTATGAGTAGCCCGCGATGTGTGTGCTTCAGAAAGTAGTCCATAAGAATCAAAAGGTGTACATGTATAGCCTTTATATAATATAAATATAAATCTACCACCTAGAAATTCACCTTCATAACCTTACGAAAAAAATCATAGAATTAGTTAATGGGGTATTGAGTTTTAGGTACGTAAGTGATTCACTATATATGAGGCTTGCTTGTGTTGTCATGATATAACTTTTTCTTTCGCACACTAAGCCATGATGATTTTATATATAAGTAACACCAAAAAAAGATAAGAAAAGCAAACGCATATAAACCGCACGATGACATATAGAAGTGAATTTGTTATGTTCTATAGAAGTTGGCAAAGTAGTTATTTATTATATCAAACAATCGTATATCTTATTTGGCATGCATAAACATGGAATATTTAGATAAAACAAGAGGAGGTTGAACTCAAGTAGTAGAATTTAACCTATTTACCATGCTTGATAAGTAAAACTATGTACAAAATCAAGCTTTTAGTTCATTGCATTTAACACGCAGGATGCATAAAACATTACAGACCACAATAAATTTCTCTCAGAATCTGCATACATGTTCATTAAAAAAACAAATGATCATATATACTCTTTTGAGACTTACGATTAAGAGAAAATGGGCACTTTATGTTTAAAGGTGCCATTGCAATGTCAATATAGTTATTGCAATTGAAAGAAAAAAACACGTGAGAATATAGAAATCACATAGCACATATCTTAACTATTGCAATTGAAGCTCCTTATATAATGGCATTCTATGGTTTATTTGTAAGTTGTATTGTAACTGATGAAAGGTGAAGCGATTCTTTGAAGAGACAGTACAATAAACCTTACTTTGATTAAATGTTCCATATTAATTTGACAATATTAAGCTATTTAGAATGGATTTTTCACTCCCTTTTCTTACCACATCAGCAAAGGTTACTTTGCATCTCTTTGTAACTTGAATTGTAAGAGATGGAATGTGAAACGATTCTTTAAAAAGACAATGCAATAAACCTTACTTTGATTAAATGCTCCATAATAAGTAGACAATTCAAAAACGTTTAGAATGGAATTTTCACATCCTTTCGTTACCACATCAGCAAAGTTTACTTTGCATCTCTAAGTCATTTATTTTTTATCTATACAAAAATATTTAATTTTGATATATAAATCATTAAGACTCAACTTTATGGCATGAAAATAAATGGTTGGTGTTTCAATTTATTTTATAATTTTATAGATAGCATGCAAAAAAGTAATCAGATCACGAATGTAAATCTAGAATATAATCTACAACGATGTTCGGTTTAAAAGCACATAAATGAGTACAGTTACTATAAGAGGGCAACGTGTACCAGACCTTTTTTCCTGATACCTTGAGTGTAATCACTCCCTAAAAGCATTGTCGTACGTATTAGCTTTTACCGTGTTAACCCAAGCTTCGTTTCAATGTCCTGCCACAACCATTAACAGGCAGAAGATAGGATTCAACAAATATATAACACAATCTAAACCTAGAAAAGAAACTCAATTCCACATTCAACAAATATATAACACAATCTAAACCTAGAAAAGAAACTCAATTCCACTAGGTATTGAAACATAGCATCATATAACAAAGGGATAATTACTAAAATAGCCAAGTTGCCCAATCGTTGGGCATTTTTGACCTTAAAAAAAATTCTGCTTTTGACCAGTTGCCCGACGCAACTTTTAAGGGGGGGACACATGTCGCGCCCATGGGACGCCAAGTGTCCAAGGTTGCCCAAAATTTGACAAAGTTGCCCAAAAAATGCCATATGTCGCCCCAAAAAATCGACACGTGTCCCCCCCCCCTAAAAAGTTGCGTTGGGCAACTGATCAAAAGCAGAATTTTTTTTAAAGGTCAAAAATGCCCAACGATTAGGCAACTTGGACATTTTAGTAATTATCCTTATAACAAATTTAAGTGAAAAAATTGTGGCATTGAGCTATATCCAGCTTCACTCAATTTAGTGATTTAAGAACCACACAATCATGTTCCTCTCAATTGAATCCAAAATATCTTGTTTCTCTAGCAATTACCATTAAACACTGAAAAAAAATACTAAGAGTCATCCATTTCTTCATGTGATAGCATGAACATGTAGAATATTAATATGTACATCAAACAATCGTATCCATGTATTAAATGACCACTCGGGCTCCATCGATCAACTCACTCTTCTGCGACAGTATAAAATAAAATTAAGTTATAATGAATGAACAACTATATAGGATTATAAAAAAGCAACTTTAATATTAATCTAGAACATTATTAAACGTAGCAGAGGGGTCTCGGATGGGTGTGCAGTAGGTGCCGTCACACAAGGCCTCCACTTAAAAAGAGCCACATGTTTATTAGTTTTGCATTTAAGTACACATAATATTAAACATATCATATTGTTCAAGTTTATATGCAATTTTCTTTATTTTACAAATGTAACGGGTCCTCTTTATCATTATTGCCTAGGGCCAGTGAAAAGTACAAGATGGCCCTGAAACGTAGTATATTCATTGAAAATAAAATTCGAGTAATTTTCTACCAGTTTGACCAGTCACCACTGTGACCTACTTGACAAAGGATCTAACTCAAATCAACCTATTCATGAGCAAATTGGTTCAAAATTTCCACCACTAATGTAGGCCTTAATGACATGTAAACTGCGGCGATGAGAAAAACAAAATCCATACCACTCCTTGAGATACTATATGCTTCACTTCATCACACTCCACACGATCTTGCACCAAATAAAGAAAGAATGGTTTTTTGTAAAAAAATACAAAGTCTCATTTGAGGTTTGGTTTTATTATATAATAAAATATGATATTCAAAAAGTTTTTGTAGTATGCGTATTGTGCTTATTTCGTGTTAATCTGTGTACATGTTGCCACATGACTATATGAGATATATTATTATTATAAAAATTGATGCCATGTGCTATTATTTTACAAATTTGTTTTTAAAGAAAAAGAATAAGATATCTAAGGAAGCTTGCGCAAATGTTTTTGTTAACGGCAATTATATTAAACTAGCATGCTGCTAGGAAAAGAGATTACACGGCGGTATAAGAGAGGGCGTTACAAGGGTTAGCTAGAAAACCACTCAGCCCTACTATAAAAGGATTTTCTATATCTATCAGAGATCCAACTAAATGAAAGCATTTTTACATCATTTAAAATAAACTTCTTCTTTGGTCTTTTAAGCTTAAAAACAGTCTCTTTTCTAAAGCGTCATAGAACCCAAAACGTTGACTGAATCATACCATTGCCGAAATTGGGTTTGTGTCACACAGTACACATCACATGAATGGTGTCCAATAAAGTTTTGTAGATATGGATAAATTATTTATAGAGAAAATTACATGGTTGGTCCATGTGGTTTGTCCAAAATAACAACTTTCATCCCTCGAAGTTTAAAGTTGCATTTGTAGTCCCTAAGTATGTAAACAAATAACACACCTGGTCCCTATAGAGACTATTCATGTTATTCTTTGGAGGCGAAAATTTCACCTATAGGGACCATGTGTGTTATTTGTTTACATACTTAGGGACTACCAATGCAACTTTAAACTTCGAAGGACGAAAGTTGTTATTTTGGACAAACCACAGGGACCAACCATGTAATTTACTCTTATTTATAAGTATTGATGTTGTTTGTGATTATTTACATGTAAACTAAGATAATAGACTAGGAAGTATTAGATGATAAAGATTAGTCGGCCCAAGCCCGTGTGTGGGCTTAGGGTCCATTAGAGTTTAATAGTGTTTATGTAATTGTTTATATAGATTTATCAATAATATGTATAATACCTACGGGGTTTATGTAGTCAAATCTTTATCATTTAATACTCCCTCGCAGTTTGAGCGGTGAAATTGCGACTGGAGTAGTAACCTAAAAAAGAAAAGAAAAACAAAACATAACTTTAGTCGACTCGTAACAAAGTCGTACTAAAGGCCGAGCTTAGTCGACTGGTAACAAAATCATACCAACGGTCGACTTTAGGGACTGGTATCAACGGTCAACTTTAGCCGACTCGTAACAAAGGTGTACGAATAGAGCTGGCAAATTGGGTACCTGTTAAGGGAAAAAATGTATTATGCAATTTTTTTATTTTTTAAAATAATTGTTTTTAGTATTCTAAGGTTCAATATTTAACTTATTTGATACATAAAACGTATAACTGTCATACTCAAACCACCAAAGCCAAGTGTTAAACGAGTCGTTTTCATGTTTGAAACTTATGTTATTCGCGCGCTCCGAACCTGTTAAGACCTGTTAAGACACGATTTGCCAGCTCTATGTACGAACAACTAACTAACAAATAAACAATAAAACAATTATAACTTTTTTTTTCTTTATCAACAATATAGCAAAAACAAAAACATAAATCCTCAATAAAGATTCTTACTCCTTAAAAACCCATTAAACCATGACATCAGTATCTCATGACCGATCTTTGAGAATCAAACTCAAATGAATACTACAATACAATATGTGTGGTGAATCAGGGCCATCTTTGAGGGTGTGCAAGGTGAGCGACCGCTCAGGGCCCCAAAATTTTTAGGGGTCTCCAAATTTGTCCCGTGTTGGCGATTTTGGTTTATTATTAGGCATTTTAGGGTTTTATTGGGTAACGGGGAGTTTCGAATTTCGTGATTTATTCCAAATATTTAATAACTTGATTTCTAATAATGAGGTCAATTTTTTATGAAAATTCTAATTTTATTTTAATAGGATAATATTACTTATTCAACAAATTAGATTGATTTATACGAGTTGATTTTAATAATTATATGCATGTGTACACATATTTTTCACGAAGAAAATAGTATTTAGATGAAAAATATCTTAAATGAGTAATATGTTAGAACTATTAGATAAATAATTGCATTATATCTTATAAACGGACACTTTATATATAACATTTCTTCTCGAAAGGTCTCATTATGTAATTTCGTCAAAGGGTCTCAAAAATTTCTAGAATTCATGGGGAATTCATGGGACAGCCCTATGGTGAATGATGGCGGAGTAAGGATTTGCATGGACATACAGCTATACGCTCTTTTTGTGTATGTCAAAATAATAGGCAGCAAGAATATAAGAATTTTTAAATGAAAAAGAATGGTGTACATTGATTGTATTTATGCCAAAGTAATAGGGAACAATCCATAGCAATATTTTAATAGAAAGTGGCAACGAATGAAGAAAAAGAAAACGGCTGAGTTGTGATAATTTAGGATTTAATGATCGATGAATTTAGGATTTAATGCTCGATGAGGTGACATAGAGAAGGTGCTCACCTTGACATTGAATAAACCCTGTAGATATGATGCAGATTATTCATAACTATTTATATAGATAATTAAATAGACACTATTAAACCCTAATGGACCTTAAGCTCACACGCGGGCTTGGTCCGACTAATCTTTTTCATCTAATAAATGTTCAGTTTTTTTTTTTTTTTTTTTTTTTTTTTTTTTTTTTTTTTTTTTTTTTTTTTTTTTTAAAATGTTTTTTTTTTTTTTTTTNACCATAAGTATTTTCTTGTGTGTTATATAATACTTGATGCAAAATACATGAATTGATTGAGTTTTAAATATATTTTTATTGATATAATTTTCATCTAGTATTATAGACAAAAATATCTAAGGACGGAATTGATTGAGTTTTAAATATATTTTTAAAAACCCAAAAACATAAACCGGTTGGGTCGGGTTGGCGGGTTTTGATGCGGGTTTGGGTATTGATATAATTTTTTAGCCGAGTACGGGTTCGAGTACGAGTTCTGGTATTATAATTAACTAGAATATATATACGTTATATATAATTTCTTCCATTATATTTTTTTGCATTTTTCTAACATGTGCCCTTAGGCACATGTTAAGAAGTGGGCCTAGGTGTCCTATTTTATGGATTTTTGTCATTTTCTAAATTAAAAAAATATTTTTGGTGTCTTTTTTGTGGATCCCTAATAAAAAAGACACCAGGGCCCACTTCTTAACATGTGCCTAAGGGCACATGTTAGAAAAAACCCTATTTTTTTATATACGTATTTCTCTTACATAACATATTTTATTCTGTACATAAATTATCCAAAAGCGTTAAATCGTTTGATACGATATTCATTTTATTTAACTTTAAAAAAAATGAATATATTATGGTGTTTTTCTTTGTTTTTTCAGTGGATTTTAATGTGACTTAATATTAATACTGTCATTTTGTCCATATAATATTCAATTGGGGATAACCGAAACCCGCGTGGAAAACCCTAAAAACTGATGGATAATATTAATCGGGTATCCGGCGGGTAATGGGGCGGATACGGGTTTTGATATTATAAACGGGTACGGGTACACTAAAACCCGCCCCAAACCTGACCCGTTGTCATCCCTAGACTGATGAGTGTATATGTAAAATAAAAAACTTTATAACTTATCTTGTTTGTGAAGTCTTATAATGAGACCAATTAAAACAATAAAGATGAACAAAGTAACTTTATGGGTATTAAAGGTAAAGAGTTCAAATGGAATTAAATTATTTAGTACCCATCTTTTTTTTAACCAATTGGGCTAGTTCAATTGGCCATTAAGGGTAACCTTGGGGAGGTATCTTTGGAGAGGTTTCAGATTCGAGTCTCACAATGGACCTTCAGGGGCCCGAAAAAATAGAAGCAGGAGTGGGGTTTATCCCCTAAGGAGAAAGGTTCGATGCTTGCATACTGCTCAATTGGATGTCACTGTGGGCTCGAATCACTAACTAATAACTCGCCGTTCAAAAAAAATTAGTACCCATCTTTTACAATTTCACAACTTATTCCTTCTTACTAAACAAAATGTTCAATTACTATGTTTTAGTTAATTGTAAGGTACTTGTCAGCTATTGCCTATTAATACATACAGACACTTTAATCTCCTCACCATTATGGATTTTGTGGAATCTAACAGAGAGCTGATAAGAAAATACCATCTATACAGGTTTATTGCATAAACAAAGACACAACGTGTGTGTTAACATTTCACATATTGAACACGATTCAAATGTGCCAAAGTAAGAGAACTATGAAGTTAATAAGTAACCTTCAGTAACACCCATCTTACGATCTGATCTAGCAGGCAATTGCAGCCGCATTGGGTTCATTGATCCATTTTGAAAACTTCTCAAACTGGCCCATTTTGAAAACTGATCCATTTCCATGTTATCAAGCTTGCTTCCCTTTTCCTTTTCTTAGATTCGCGAATCACCTCATCAACCAACGGTTGGGTATCAAGTTCCACATTGTCGTCATGCTATTGTTTAAAGACCGAAAACAACATTACGCATTCATACGAATAAATAGTCATCTGAAACAAAATGAAAGTGTAGAAAGGAGTGTTACCTCATGAACATGAAGATCACCATTATAATTCCCGACTTGCTGATCAAAGAAAGAAGAAAATGTCACGTATTGATAAATAAAAGTACGCGAGATGTTGTAACATAACTTTACCATGATTTCTTCATTGATAGTCATTTTGGCAATGCTGAATTCGTTCTTTGTTGCTACGATAGTTGAGACATTGTTTGATTTGTTCATCTATATAAAGGAAAATAATCAAATGTTAAAGTTAATACTTCGAATGAGGAATTAGCTAGATCTATAATGGATGAAAAATATTTGATTCATACCTCCATTTTGGTCGAGTAAAAACGTGTTGAAAAGTATGCAAGCTGAAGTCTTAAGTTGGAGGACTGATATTGTCATTGTTCAAAGTTATATAAAGCTGGAAATTAATGTTTGTCTAAAAGAGAAAGCTGTGGAGAAGTTCAAGGACTAAAGTGCAAATGTTGGGGCTATATAATCCACACATCCATCTAGGGTTTGTGTTAGTTGCCATTATCTCTGTTTTACTCTCACACAGTTTTCACACATAGTCTTTGTATTCTCATCGATATCACTTTGATATCTTCTTGTAGTATTGTCTTAGTCTTCTTCAAGATCAGTCTATTGATCTTGTATTCTGAGAGTATTGAGTGATTTTGTATGTGAGGTTGTTGTGTGGTGTCTTCCTAGAAGAGATCACATATTGTCTTTTGTATTGTACTGGTAAGAACTCGTTTGAGGACTTATCTTCTTGAATTGTTAATAAGAAAATATATACACCAAGGGGTGGTTGGTTGGGTGTAAAAGAGTGTTGTCTTGTGTTCTTTACCATTTTTACATGGTATCAGAGCGCATGGTTTGTTGATCTGGTGGTGGATTGGGATTCTAGGGTTTCTAAAACTGTATTTATTCCTAGCTTGTAAAGCTAATTTCATAGCACCATACCCTATTCTATAATTTTATGTTCCAAGAAGTTTAAAAGGAATTAAAGCAGTACCACTATTATCATTAGTCTGAATATGCAAGGGATCCACTCCCTGAGGTCAAAGATGCTTATGCTACTGTTTCTAGAGAGGAATCTCATAGAGGGATTCCTGAGACTTCTAGTGGTTCTGAGTCTAAAGCTAATGCAACTTCTTTTGCTGCTAAATCTTTTAACAACAATAGAAGAGTGTTTAACAATAATAATAACACTAGAAGTTCTGGTTCTAACTCTGGTAATAACAATGTTAATAGAGGTCCTAATCCTAATCTAAATTGCAAAAATTGTGGTAAAATTGGATATACTATTGATAGATGTTATGAGCTTATTGGTTTTCCACCTGGTTTTATTAAAAATAATAACACTGGTAGGCAAAATAATGGAACTAGGCAAAACTATAATGCTAATGTTGATTCTAAAGATGATAAATCATCATCTGCTAGTCTTTCTTCTGGTTTTACTTCTGAACAGATGAAGAAACTCCTGTCTTTGATCAATGATAACTCTGCTGGAAGCATTCATGCTAACATGGCTGGTAAGGCTTCTTTCTATAATCATAATGTTTGGTTTAACATGAATATTTCTAGATATTATTGTGTCAACTCTGGTTTGATTGTTAATTCTGTTATTTTGGGTTGGATTATTGATTATGGTGCTAATCAGCATCTTACTGTGTCTACAGATGGTATGTTTAATGTTGCTGATATTTCTAGTCTTAACATTACTGTTGACCATCCTAATGGTACTTTAGCCACTATAAGTCATGTAGGCAATTTAAAACTTACCAATAATGTGGTGTTATATGATGTTTTAGTTGTGCCTGGTTATTGTGTGAGACTTTTGTCTGTTAACAAGTTAATAAGAGATAGTAAGATGTTTGTGGGTTTTGATGAAGATAAATGTTATATCCAGGACTTGAAAAGGGAGACAGTCTTGGGGACTGGTAGCCAGTGTGATGGTCTTTATCTGTTTGACATGCATTCTGTGAATACTGTGAGTAAAAGTAATTTTGTTATGTCTTATAATGTTTCTAAGATAGTTTGGCACAATAGACTGGGTCATCCTGCTGATCAAGTCTTGTCTGTGCTTCAAACTGATCTTGGTTTTACCAAGAATACTTCTGTACATGTTTGTGAGATCTGTCATAGGGCTAAACAAACAAGGGAACCTTTTCCCTTGTTTGATCATAAGTCTGAGACTTTAGGTGAACTTGTTCACCTTGACTTATGGGGTCCATACAGAGTAACAAGTAGAGAAGGTTATAAGTATTTCCTAACTGTTGTAGATGACTTTTCTAGAGCAGTTTGGGTTTACTTGGGTAAAACCAAGGATGAAGTTTTTGGTGTATTTGCTTCTTTTATTAACATGATACATAATCAGTTTAATGTTAAAATCAAAACTGTTAGATCTGACAATGGTACTGAGTTTGTGAACAATAAAATGAGTAATATGCTTTCTGAACTTGGTATAATACACCAAAATTCTTATGCTCATACCCCTCAGCAAAATGGGATTGCTGAGAGGAAACATAGACACTTGCTTAATGTAGCAAGGAGTCTTATGTTTCAAGGGGGGATTCCACTTAATTTTTGGTCTGATTGTGTTCTAACTGTTGTGTATCTTATAAACAGGCTGCCATCATCTGTGTTAAATGTAAAGTGTCCTTTTGAGTTGGTTCATAATAGAAAACCTAATCTTTCCCACTTGAGGTCTTTTGGTTATCTTTGTTTTGCAACTGTTTTAAATAATCATGATAAAATGTCTTTTAGGTCTGAAAAATGTATTCTCCTTGGTTATTCTACTGTTAAAAAAGCTTATAAACTTTTAAGTCTAGATACAAGAAATGTATTCTTTGCAAGAGATGTAAGGTTTTCTGAAAATATTTTTCCTTTAAAAATGAAAACCTGTGATTCTATAGATGCTCAAAAAGCAAATGAAATAGAACACTTGAATTTTTTTGATAATCAGTGGTCTCAAAGTCCCAATGATGAAGGGAGAGATTCACCAGTTGAGGATGGTAGTGAACCATCTTCTAATGATGCAGCAAGTATTCATACAGATACTACACAACTGCATCAAGAAGATTGGGGATCTGCAACCCATTTTGGTGACCAAAACTGGTCTGAGGGCAATATGTTTCAAAATGAAAATGAATCATCTCAAACTGTTAATGTCAATGATGATGTGCAGACACCTGTATTAAGAAGGTCTGATAGAGAGTCTAAATTGCCTGTTAGATTCAATGATTATGTTTTGAGTGCTAAAGTTAAGTATGGTATTGAAAAGTATGTGAATTATGGTAGATTGAATGTGCCTAATAAATGTTTTGCTTCTACATTAAATAAGTCTAATGAGCCTACTAGTTATGAAGAAGTTGTCAAAAATCCTAATTGGTTAGAAGCTATGAATGATGAAGTTGAAGCTTTAAATAGAAATAACACTTGGACTGAATGTGTTTTGCCTTTTGGTAGACATGCTATTGGTTATAAGTGGATATGGAAAATAAAGTATAAGTCTACTGGTGAAATTGATAGATATAAGGCTAGGCTGGTAGCTAAAGGTTTTAATCAAAGAGAAGGCTTTGATTATGATGAAACCTTTAGTCCAGTGGTTAAAATGGTCACTGTCAGGTGTTTAATCAGTATAGCAGTTAATATGAATTGGCCTTTATATCAACTTGATGTCAATAATGCTTTCTTGTATGGTGATTTGGATGAAGATGTTTATATGATTCTTCCTAAAGGATTTAATGGTGGTGATGATACCAAAGTGTGCAAACTTAATAAGTCACTTTATGGACTTAAGCAAGCTCCAAGGCAGTGGAATGCAAAACTCACAACTGCCTTGGTTGAGCATGGCTTTGTTCAAAGTAAGTTTGACTATTCATTATATGTTAAACAAAAGGGTTTTGTGTTTGTTGCTCTTCTTGTTTATGTTGATGATATTGTGATCACTGGTAATAATGAGGTTGAGATAAAAAGGTTTAAACAGTTTTTGAGATCCAAGTTTATGATTAGAGACTTGGGTGAGTTGAATTATTTCCTTGGTATTGAAGTTTTGAGGAACAGTGGTGGTATATATATGTCACAAAGGAAATATTGTTTAGAATTGTTATGTGAATATGGTTTATTAGCAGCTAAACCTGTTGATTCTCCTCTTCCTGAGAACACTATTTTAAACTATTTTGAAAATGAAAGTGATAAAGTTTTGAACAATATAACTAATTACCAGAAATTGGTAGGAAAGTTGATTTACTTAACTAATACCAGACCTGATATTAGTTATGATGTTCATTGTTTAAGTCAACATATGCATAAACCTTTAAAGTCACATCTTAAAGCTGCATTAAGAGTTTTGAAATATTTGAAAGGTTCTCCTGGTACTGGTATACAGTTTAATAAGGTTTCTGATTTAAAATTGAGAGCTTATGCTGATGCTGATTGGGCAAAGTGCCCTGTCACTAGAAAGTCTGTTACTGGTTTTTGTGTTTTTCTGGGTGATTCTCTTATCTCTTGGAAAAGTAAGAAACATGCTACTTTGTCAAGAAGTTCTGCTGAGGCTGAGTATAGAAGCCTTGCTTCTACTACTTGTGAGGTTATATGGTTGGGAAATCTATTACATAGTCTTGGCTTGAAAAGCTTGTTTCCTGTTGATATTTTATGTGATAACAGTGCAGCTATTCAAATTGCTGCTAACCCTGTGTTCCATGAAAGAACAAAACATTTTGGACTTGATGTTCATTTGGTTAGAGAAAAAGTGGCTGCAGGTGTTATTAAAACTGTTAAGATTCATACTAACAATCAAGTAGCTGACATTTTTACCAAATGTCTTGGTCAAATTCAACATAAAATTTTGTGCAAAAAGCTTGGTTTGTTAGATATGTTTGCAGGTGATTTGAGTACTGGAGTTGGAGTTAAGAAAGGTGAAGGAAGTGCTAGTGGTAAAGAAGTTCAGCTTGAGGAGGGGTGTTGAAAAGTATGCAAGCTGAAGTCTTAAGTTGGAGGACTGATATTGTCATTGTTCAAAGTTATATAAAGCTGGAAATTAATGTTTGTCTAAAAGAGAAAGCTGTGGAGAAGTTCAAGGACTAAAGTGCAAATGTTGGGGCTATATAATCCACACATCCATCTAGGGTTTGTGTTAGTTGCCATTATCTCTGTTTTACTCTCACACAGTTTTCACACATAGTCTTTGTATTCTCATCGATATCACTTTGATATCTTCTTGTAGTATTGTCTTAGTATTCTTCAAGATCAGTCTATTGATCTTGTATTCTGAGAGTATTGAGTGATTTTGTATGTGAGGTTGTTGTGTGGTGTCTTCCTAGAAGAGATCACATATTGTCTTTTGTATTGTACTGGTAAGAACTCGTTTGAGGACTTATCTTCTTGAATTGTTAATAAGAAAATATATACACCAAGGGGTGGTTGGTTGGGTGTAAAAGAGTGTTGTCTTGTGTTCTTTACCATTTTTACAAAACGTCTTAATTATTTGTTGTTATGATATGAATTGTGATTGAATGAAATGAATGTGAGTATGGGATATCTATTTATAAGGCTAATTCAAGCGCCAAATATTGATAATTCAAAAGTTGAATATAAAAAGATAAGGCCTCAAAGTATAGATAAGTATGTTTTTATGTCATTAAAATCTGTGGGAGCTTTCCCACGACTTATCTTTTGTAGCAAAATTCGGTAAGAAAAAGCAGTTTTTGTAGTAGTGAAACAATACAACCTCACGCTCCTCTTCACTCGATGACCAACCTCACACTTTTGAATCAAATGCAACGTGAGGCATCCCATGTCATTCACTCATATATCATTGATCCTACATTTATTCTACTACATTTTTTCAAGAGAAATGTTTGAAGGATGTGAAGGCATATTTTGATACGTCAAATTCATGATCTAAAAAAAGTATAATGATTTGAAACCAATATTATATAATGCAAAAAAAGTAATGCAAATTCGTGTAATTTAACATGTCTACACCAAATCAAATGATGCATTCCCAAAATTGCACTATGATGTTAAAGAGGCATAACCGAAACGAGGTAACGATGCGCAAAAAATGTTTTCGATCTTTTTTTATTATATGTTGAGATGATGATGGTGGTGGTGGAGTAGGGGTTGATGCCATTTTGTTGTTGTATTTTTAGGGTCGAAAGCAGCTAAGTTAAGTTTGTTTATGTGTGTGTATGTGTTTTTCTTTTCTTTTCGATCCTTTTTTTTGTTGGTACAATGAAACTACGATTTCATTCAATCGTTTAAATACAGCCAAAAAGTATGTAAACCCGTATAAGAAAATCTTAACTTATGTTTTTTTTCTATGGGAAGGTGTAGTGGAAGCAATCATTTTCTTCTTTGATCTCTTTTATGCTTAAAACAGAACTAACATAGGTACGGGTTTGGGGCGCCTCTTTTGTCCAAACCGCTTCGTCGCGCAACTCTAATTGTGACTTTATAGACAAAAACTCTGACCCTGCCATGGCCGCTGCTGCAGTTACCAAGCTAGTATAGAAGCCCCAGTTTCCTTCCTGAAGAGATTGCCAAATGCCGCGGGAAAACTGTTGTCTAGGATCATCGGCGCTGGTGCTAACAGGCCTTGAACGGCTCTAAGCACAGCCACTCCAAGCCACTGAGACCATTTCAAGTGCTTGAAACAATCAACATTGTCTCCTCGTCCACGGCCCGTTTCACGAGCTTCAACTTCGGCTTCCTCGTGGGCGGGTTGAGAGCTAGGAGCAACCTCTTGTGCCTCATCAACCGAGGCATCTTCTGTCCGAACAACGGCATCTTGGCATGTTGGGCCAGTCAAACCCACAGCTGGGGGAGCTTGTTGAGCTGCAGCGGTGGAGGCAGGTATACGTATGGTAACGTCCCCGACGGAAATTATTATATGTTGAGATGATGATGGTGATGATGGAGTAGGGGTTGATGCCATTTTGTTGTTGTATTTTTAAGGTTGGAAGCTAAGTTAAGTAATTTGTTTATGTTTGTGTATGTGTTTTTCCTTTCTTTTCGATCTTTTTTTTGTTGGTACAATGAAACTACGATTTCATTCGTTTAAATAGAGCCAAAAAGTATACAGGTCGTGTAAACGTATAAGAAAATCTTAACTTATAGGCATGTCGTATAGAACATCTAAAAAAACCTTGTGGTTAATACGCATGCATGTAACTTACTTTAACATATTCTTCGTTTTTTCTATGGGACGGTGTAGTGGAAGCATTTTTACATCATTTTCTTCTTTGATCTCTTTTATGTTTAAAACAGAAGAACTAACATACGTACGTCTCTCTTGTGTTCAAAAAAAACATACGTCTTTTTCTCTCTAACACAATATATAGGTGCTTAACTATGTATGATCATCTATATAAAATTATTACGAAGAGTTAATATATTTGATAAAAATTCCATATATGCCTAATAGATTATATTTGTTGTTGAATAATGGAAAAGTTTTTTTGGAAAGAAAATGAAGGATGTGAAGGCATATTTTGATACGTTTTCAAATTCATGATCTAAAAAAAGTATAATGATTTGAAACCATTATTACAAAATGCAAAAAAGGTATTGAAACCATTATTACATAACTAGGCAACATAGCCGAAACTTTTTAGGATTTCTTGATTTAGGTTATGCGAGTTCAAAAAATGTCCGTATTCGGATATCCGAAAACTTGATCATAATTTATTAAAAAGTTGGGTTTTATAAAAAGAAAAGTTTTGGAACTCATATACAAGTTTTCCAAAAATTATAGATATCAAGATATTCGGATTTATAAAACTGTTATTTGAAATTTCGGATATCTGAATTAAAAAAACTTAGATAAAATATTATGTCTAACATAATACCATCATCGCAAATTTCGGATTTCCAAATGTGTATCTTGTGATGTTAAAAAAATTAGGACATAACAACATAATGTAATTCAAAGGAAGTAGTAGTTCCTTCAATATCTCCTTAAGTCCGATGTGGTATGTATTCGTACCAAAGATCAAGTAGTCCATCGGCTCGTTGTATCTTCTTTATTTTACGTACATATCATGGATACACACAAGAACTAATATATGTCTTTCTCTCTCTCTAACATGACATATAGGTGCTTAACTATGTATGATCATCTATATAAAATTATTACGAAGAGTTTATATATTTGATAAAAATTTCATATATGACTAATAGATCATATTTGTTGTTGCATAATGGAAAAGTTTTTGTGAAAAGAGAATAAAGGATGTGAAGACATATTTTGATATGTTTTCAAATTCATGATCTTAAAAAAGTATAATGATTTGAAACCAATATTACATGCATAATGCAAAAAAGGTATTGAAACCATTATTACATAATGCAAATTCGTGTAATTTAACATGTCTACACCAAATCAGATGATGCATTCGCAAAATTGCACTATGATGTTAAAGTGGCATAACCGNCTTTTTATCTATGTGGGAAAAACTATTGAAATTAGATTGTGAATACTATCAAAGAATATAAGATCACCAGTTATCAGTAGCTTGTATTATTCAAACGCAAAGATGACAAATAGATTGAAAACCATTGTACCATGTAACTAAAATTGAAAATTAGCTTAAAACCCCTACCAAAGGCGTATACTAGTAACTTAAAAAGAAGAAAACTCTTTAAATCCTTTGCATTCTGTGGTCTTCATTTTATGCATTTTCATCAACACAATCAGCTTCTCAACAGCCATCATAAAGTCGTAGTTAAACTTCTCTAACTTGCAGAACATGTTTTATCTAGATGAGTAAATTTAATCTCTTGGCATGATTTTACTTCCACACCTTGAACTTTCCTTTACCCTTATGCTTGCCAAAATTTCCACACCTGTCTTTTCCGTGCTTGTGTTTGCTATGCTAATCTTTTCCATGCCCGTAAAGCCAATGCTAATGGAAACCATAAATATTGTGGTCACCCCCTGCCACATCAGCTTTCTCTCTCTAAAAACTACACCCTAACCACAAACAAAGTAAGTCGACCGCAACAACCAGAGGCGGAGCCAGGATTTGTAGTTAAGGGGGCCGAAGTTCATTATATAACCCGGAAAAATAAAAGTGTAAATAGAATGGTTTCCAAATTTAATTTATACAGATAAACCATCACAAAAACTTATGAATGCATTACTGAACCTAATTTTTTCTAACATATTTAGTGCATAAAAAGTATAGTAAACTCAAAATAAGGTCAGTTCTTTATCTATTTTGATGCTTCGAGTATATAACTAGGGAAGAGCAACAAAGCCGAAACTTTCTAGGATTTCTTGATTTAGGTTATGCGAGTTCAAAAAATATCCGTATTCGGATATCCGAAAACTTGATCATAATTTATTAAAAAGTTGGGTTTTATAAAAAGAACAGTTTTGGAACTCATATAAAAGTTTTCCAAAAATTATAGATATCAAGAAATTCGGATATATAAAACTGTTATTTGAAATTTCGGATATTTGAATTAAAAAAACTTAGATAAAATATTATGTCTAACATAATACCATCATCGCAAATTTCGGATTTCCAAATGTGTATCTTGTGATGTTAAAAAAATTAGAACACAACAACATAATGTAATTCAAAGGAAGTAGTAGTTCCTTCAATATCTCCTTAAGTCCGATGTGGTATGTATTCGTACTAAAGATCAAGTAGTCCATCGACTCGTTGTATCTTCTTTATTTTACGTACATATCATGGATACACAGAAGAACTAATATATGTCTCTCTCTCTCTAACATGACATATAGGTGCTTAACTATGTATGATCATCTATATAAAATTATTACGAAGAGTTTATATATTTGATAAAAATTCCATATATGACTAATAGATCATATTTGTTGTTGCATAATGGAAAAGTTTTTGTGGAAAGAAAATAAAGGATGTGAAGACATATTTTGATATGTTTTCAAATTCATGATCTTAAAAAAGTATAATTATTTGAAGCCAATATTACATGCATAATGCAAAAAAGGTATTGAAACCATTATTACATAATGCAAATTCGTGTAATTTAACATGTCTACACCAAATTAGATGATGCATTCGCAAAATTGCACTATGATGTTAAAGAGGCATAACGAAACGAGGTAACGATGCGCAAAAAATGGTTTCAATCTTTTTTTATTATATGTTGAGATGATGATGGTGGTGGTGGAGTAGGGGTTGATGCCATTTTGTTGTTGTATTTTTAGGGTTGGAAGCTAAGTTAAGTTTGTTTATGTATGTGTATGTGTTTTTCTTTTCTTTTCGATCTTTTTTTGTTGGTACAATGAAACTACGATTTATTCGTTTAAATAGAGCCAAAAAGTATACAGGTCGTGTAAAAACGTATAAGAAAATCTTAACTTATAGGCATGTCGTATAGAACATCTAAAAAAACCTTGTGGTTAATATGGATGCATGTAACTTACTTTAACACATTCTTCGTTTTTTCTATGGGACGGTGTGTAGTGAAAGCATTTTTACATCATTTTCTTCTTTGATCTTTTATGCTTAAAACAGAAGAACTAACATACGTACGTCTTTCTCTTGTGTTCAAAAAAAACATACGTCTTTTTCTCTCTAACACGATATATAGGTGCTTAACTATGTATGATCATCTATATAAAATTATTACGAAGAGTTAATATATTTGATAAAAATTCCATATATGACTAATAGATCATATTTGTTGTTGCATAATGGAAAAGTTTTTGTGGAAAGAAAATGAAGGATGTGAAGCCATATTTTGATACGTTTTCAAATTCATGATCTAAAAAAAGTATAATGATTTGAAACCATTATTACATAATGCAAAAAAGGTATTGAAACCATTATTACATAATGCAAATTCGTGTAATTTAGCATGTCTACACCAAATCAAATGATGCATTTGCAAAATTGCTCTATGGTGTTAGAGGCATAACCGAAATGAGGTAACGATGATAGTCATCCCAACTACCAAGTTGTAATGAACATGAAAATGTTGTAGGACTTGAAATATAACATATGATATCAACGTTGGCACTCAAGATATATGATAGTGGAAGGTCTCTTTTCTTAAAACAAGAAACGTGTGGGGAAAAAGTAAAAGTGATATAGTGTAAGAAATCATTTGTATTCTCTCTGAAAAACTTGTAACTATTGATATCGACAGTAAGTATGAAAAAAGAACATACCCCTTCTTTATCTAATAATCATATCGTAAGTGTAGAAAAACTATTTTACATAACGACAAAAAGTTTCTCGTGATGAAATTTATCTATAACATGATCATTGTACATTGCTTTTCGACATATTACAAACATGCTCATATGTTGGAATGCAATGAACATGAGCTTGTCATAGCAAATTGCTAAATAGTTGACCACCTTGGTAATGGAAAAGAATGAGATGATTAGAGACTTTGTTATGACCCTTTTTATAGTGATGTAAACTGTTTATATGATATCTTTAGATAATTTAATGTCTCATATCATATTTGACTATTTTTTTGGACATGTATTTATAGCATTTCTATATTTGTTATATTTTGAAATTTTTATGAGTAGAAATTTGAAAGACAAATGCATAAAAGATTGTCCCAACAAATTAGTAACTTTACTTTGATAATTTGATTAACGTCAAATCAATATTTCCATTGATTTGAAAGACAACAAAGAAATGTAATTGCCATTTACTAAATGGGGACAAACTAACATTAGGAATTAGAGTTGCACAAGTATTTACTCGTTACCGGAACGTGCAACCTTCATCATACAATCAATATTTCCATTGATTTGAAAGACAACAAAGAAATGTAATTGCCATTTACTAAATGGGGACAAACTAACATTAGGAATTAGAGTTGCACAAGTATTTACTCGTTACCGGAACGTGCAACCTCCATTATGATGAGTTACTTAAAACCGTAATATCTTGCATTATATAGTACAGTAGGACTCTAATTTCCTTTTCTGGAATGGCGATTTATTAAACGCTCTACCAAGGGCCGACTGGCGTCAGTCCCTCACGGCGTTGAATGAAGAAGTTGATTTGGTTTTTAATGTTTCTCCTTTAGCTTGTGGTAAAGCCTGAATCTAAAAAGCCCAATACTCGGTCTTAGGCCAGCTACCTAAATGGCCCAAAAGCCCACTCTTTCAGCCCAGACAGCTAGCTTTTGTTTTGTTCCGAAGCTATGAATAGATATTTTGTACATTGAAAAATGAGAAGGAACAAAAAAATAAATAAATAAATAAAAAATAAAAAATAAAAAAAAGAAGCAAAACAAACTGAATTCTGAATTTCTGATGTTAGATGTCGCCTGGAAAACAGTAGAAATGTGTAGTTGTTTGTGTGTGCGAACAAACGTTCTATATGCCCAATCAAAATGATACTTGATGAGTAGAGAAGCAGGTATAAAATTTGGCATGTCCTGGAAAACCTTTCATAAAATGACAAAAGAAAAACAATCTCACAATCATTTTAAAACTAGAAGGCTTAAATGGTCTTAGTTTATCAACGCCTGTGGATACGACATCCTTATCAACCATATGCGACTTACGGGTGACTGACAGATTTCGTTAGTCCAGAAGTGAAACGGTGTAGAAAGTACTTGGCATAAAGCCATAAATAGGACAATGGTGCAGAATGCATTAAAAAGGGTCAAGCTCTAATTTAAACATCTACAACTATGGCTGGACTGTGAGCGACGACACCAGATCAGAGCTAAGTGAGAGACGAGAAATGTGATTGCTTACGACTATATTGCACATTAGTGACTAAAAAGTATAATTTGCAAAGCTAGATTCAGAATCAGACTCATTGCTAGAAGAACTATGCACATCTCAACACCTTAATGTTTAGCTACGAACTAACAGACATCAGACATTAGACAGGTGCTACCCCTAGACACAATAACTCAAATGTAGGACTAGTAGTAGACACAGTCACACAACTGCCCTTAGTCCTCAGTCCTCACTCCACATGCTCACTCTCTTATGCAATATGCTGCAATCATATCATCTGCCCTAACAAAACTGTTTATGGTAATTGATAGTTCACATCCTATTCAACTCAACAAAACTGTTCATCGCATGCAACATTACTTATTCAACTCAACATACCTCCAAAACTGAACATTATAAATGGCAGAAAACAGTTCACAAACTAACTCTTCCATGAGAAACAACATTGAACCACTTAAATCTCAACCAAAATTTAAATCTATGCTTAAAACTTTGTAACCAAACATGAAACTGTCCAAAATTGTACGCACAAAAATAGGTCTCAACGACCAAAACACTAACCCATTGCAGATTAAACTGTTTTTCTTCACTTCTACACCTCCTTCCCTTGTAAGCATCTCGATCATATCAGTTTCTGCATAAAAAACAAAAGAAATATTATAACCGTAACTTACATCTAAGGGACAGATAACGCATTTATTAATCAAACCACCTGTATTTTTATTTTTATCAATCCTCTTCTTCCGATGCCTCATTCAGCCACTGTATAAACTTTTCCGACTGCTTAACAAAAACCTTATCCGATTCATCAGCATCTTCTTTTTCTTTCGCCCAGTTAAGAACCGCTTCTTCTTGTATAATATCGCTATCGTATAAAAGCTGCAAAATACGTACAAAAAGTGGCGCATACTCTTTCCCAGACTCCATACAGATCTCTTCAAATTTCATGATCACTTCAATCTCATCGTCTATACCTTGAAGATACGGTTTCAATAGCTTCCCCCAACGCGTAACAATGTTATTAGTATTTTTTACCAATTCTGCGGCTGAACTATGTGGTGTATCAAGGGCCAACTTCATCATGGAATAAAATAGCGCACTAGCACAGTTTTCAAGAGCCATGTTGTATGATAACCGAAGTGAGTTGACTTCAAGGATGATATGGTCTTCTTTGATGTTTTCGTGCACCGCCCTTAAAAACGTCGCTTCAACTTCTTTTTCAAAGTAAACAGACTCATCCCGGCCATCATCATCAGATTCAGAACCCGACTCTTTTTCATCGGGAAGCGGAAGAAGAGGGTCATCTTGAAGAACCGTTTCTAGATCCTCGTATGCCGCTTGAGTAAGCTCAATAATCTTCGATGCAGGGATCGGTGCAACTGAATGTCGCCACTCTTCCTCGTGGTCAACTTCACTAACTGACCAAACAAAGCCACGACTTCCCTCACCGATTTCTGATGAAACCCAGTTATTACTCAAGTCACCGTTTTCTACAGTGTTTATAGTTGGTATGATCGAATTGTTGTTATCATTATCAGCGTATTCGAGCTCCTCGTCGCTATCTTGTTTCACTGGTTGCGGGAGTAAGGAAACTATCGAATAACACGGAACAACTAAATCTTTCCCGACGACAACATTATATGACAAGACAGCACCTGGTTCGAGAACCGCACCAGATTTCACTACAACCCCATCACATAAAATTGAGTGTTTTAATTTACACCCATCTTCAATAGTAACATTACGCCATATATAACACCCATCAATCGAAACATCTGACCCAATTTTACAGCCGTCCCCGATAATAGAATTCGAAATAATGGTGTTGTCACCGACACTACTACCTTTCCCGATACAAGTAAACGGTCCAATCTCTGCTGAGCGAGATTGAGATACTTCTGATGCTCGATAAATCCCATTTCTTTCGGTACTCATTGAAAGTAGTACGTCGGGTACTAATGGGTACGTCCATCTTTGAATTATATCTTTACTAATGGAGTCATAGCTTCGAAAGTTATCGACCCTAGCAGCATAATCAGAACGTATTTCATGAGTAAAGATTTTATAACCCATGATATCATCAAGAAGCAATCCTTTAACAAAGTGACGACGTAGATGCTGATAATCGAAATTATCAGTGAACAAACTTAGTACTTCAGGTGAGCATATATCGATGTAACAATCTTGTACATCATTGTGCAAGCATATCGAAGGGTTTTCAGCAAGAAATGACTTATCGAGAGTCAACGACCCTTTGAATTCATCGGCTTTATCTTCATAGTAATATAACTGCTTTGTAGTGGAATCAATTGCCATGAATAACTCATCGGTTCCTAGCCTGGTTTGTCGGGTAACCTGAGACGGTTTCGATTGCTTAACAACCATTGTCATTACAGCAAAGTTGTCTTTTCGTCTTCTTTCTTTATGCTCATGAAGTGCTTGGGTAAGCGACATGTTGCTGACTGTATCACCACTCACAAGAATGAAATCACCAGTTATTACATTACGTTCATATATCAACCGTAAGGCGTCCCCTGCACTGATACAGTTGTGGGATTCAATTGTTTTGACGGAAAAATGTGGTTGGTTCAGCCAATTAGAGCTGTTTAAATAACTGATAATCTGTTTGGAATGAGAACAGCAAAAGACGAATACTTCTTCAATGTCGGCTGATTCAAGCCATGCTAAGGTGTAGTCAATCATCGGGGTGTTGACTAATGGTAAGAGTACTTTCGGGCATTCGAGGGTGATGGGACGGAACTTTGTTGTGAAACTGTCAGCTAAGAGGATGGCTTTTATGGGAACGGGTGCCAGATCCTCAGCAGTAACCGCAACCTCTTGTTTTGCATCTTTCTTAGCCACCATTGTTTGGCAGCTTCAAACTTCACGCCTGTAATCAAAAAGCAATATGCAGAAGCTATTTAGTGTCACAGATAATCACGTGAATAGCCCTACTTCTAACAGCAAAACTGCAAAAGCACATCCAAGCACTGTTTCTCACAGATTGTTTTGTTACAGCTGATAATAGTTATTTCAAAACGCAATGCTAAAGACCCCTTAATTTGTGGAATAACAGGGAAACTTCCGGGGTGGAAGTCATCTCGACTTCTTTTCTTAACAGTATCTTGACTACAGTTAATAGTAATAAATCAAATAAACAAACAGTCGATAGAAGTTATTCAGCACTTACAAAACACCCAAACAAGTAATATCTGAATCGCTACTACAAACTGAAAAAGCACATACAAACACTATCTCCTGCAGGCTCGTTTGGCTACAGCTAAGAGAGTATTTAAGACAGCTTACTTAAGTGTTTATCAGTAATTTTAAGTGTTTGGATAAAGAGCTTATCAGCTAATTTCAGTGGAAATAACACTTACAAAAATTGCAAGTTGGTACCTGCATACTTTTAAAGCAATAAAAAGTTTAAAATAACTAAATAAGCAATCCCAAACACCCCCTAATTATCTTATTCTGATTATGCCATATCACATGCTCACTATCAAAACATAAAACACCCCTCAATTGATTACTGTCGCCTGACCTAACTTTAAGACGCAGAAGCCATCTTGAGCTAACTAAAAGGCACCAAGTTTCCAAGCTTGTTTTTGAGATATCAGTTAAACAGCGAATTTAACATTTCAAAACATGCATATGAATATGAAAAAGAACACGGACACTTGCTACATACTAATGTAACACAAAATCTATCATAGCCGACTATACATTTTTATAAAAAAAAACAACTACAGTTCAATAAAGGGTTTTAACCGGCATTATTATTTAAACTGCTTATCTGCTTCCAACTAAGCAAGTACATACCAACTTATATATTTAGATGCTTACCTTGCAGATAAGCAGTTTCATGTAAACACTTAGAATTGCTTTACAGATAAACGCTTAAAGGATTGCTTGGCATTGCGTTTCTAAGGTAACTATGTCCCCAAAAAAAAGTGTTTCAACATGCATGTATAACCTTAGCACACACGCAGTGTTATCAAAAGCATTCAAATTATTTTATCGGCTTTACAAATAAGCAAAAAAAGCATTTAAGGGTGTTTGGCATTGCATAACTACACGATATCAAATAACATAACCGCCCTCTTGTCCAGTGCCATTACATAAAGCCACTAACTATTCTCGATATCGGTTATCGAATTAACAGGGGTGCTTCTGTTAGCTTATTTACAGGGCTTACGAGCTTATGTAAATGTGGAAAAGCTAATAAGCTCTTTTTTTAGCCTTCCGAAGTTATCAAGTTAAGCGTAAGCTTAACTTGATAAGCTCATACGCAAAAAATACAAAAAAAGAGCTTAAAAGCTTTTCGAAATTTACATAAGCTCGTAAGCTCAGTAAATAAGCTAACAGAAGTGCCCCCATTAATTTGATAATCGATATCGAGAATAGTTAGTGGCCACTTGTCCAGTGTCATTACACAAAGCTACCAAATATTCGTAATCAAATTAATGGGGGCGCTTCTGTTAGCTTATTTACCGGGCTTACGAGTTTATGTAAATGTGGAAAAGCTAATAAGCTCTTTTTTTAGCCTTCCGAACTTATCAAGTTAAGCGTAAGCTTAACCTGATAAGCTCATACGCAAAAAATACAAAAAAAGAGCTTATAAGCTTTTCCAAATTTTAAATAAGCTCGTAAGCTCGGTAAATAAGCTAACAGAAGCGCCCCCGCTTATTTATTTATTTTTGTTTAGTTAATTGGAAACCCAAATCCCAAACACACCTAATTTAAAAAACCCCCAAATTAAAACAACCCTAGCAACAAAATCAATAATAATCAACACATTATAAAACAACTATAAAGAGCATAACAAATAAATAAACACAACAAGTAATAAGAATTAGAAATGGTTTTATAAAAATAAGAGAATACCTGGTAAGGAGGAGGGAGTGTATGACGTCAGCAGAGGGCGGAGGAGATGTTGGTGGTGTGGTTTGGTTTTAGAAGGCGTGAATGAATAGGGATTTATTATTATTAAACTTTTTGTAAAATCGTTTCTTGTTTTCTATATTTTTCGCCCTTAAGTTTTACTCCGTGTATATATATAGGCAAGAATAAAAGACGGTTAATAAGAGTAACGATACTTGAATAAACATAAGAAATTTGTGAAAGAAAGTTTTTATAATTTAGAGTTCAACTTAATATTTTGAAGCAAAATAAATTTTTGATGGGAAATGATTTGCACACTCTAATTTTTTATTGGGACACTCTTCCATATATATTAAACTGTTGTACTGTGAATGTACACTGCTTTAACTGGTTGTATATATGAGTGTCCCAATCAAAACATGAAGTGTGCCAATCACCAAACATTTTTGATACATATATTAAAAAAAGTTGGATGCAAAAACGAATTTTGATGCTTGCCGAATTAAATAAATTCATGAGCAACCGTTTTCTTCACGATTTTTTTTTAATCAAAACTATACACTTTTATAACAACTTACTTATCTTGTGAAAATCTATGAGAATCTTTTAAGAACTCTTTATCTATCATTACTATTTATTTATTTTTCGTTACTCACGATTATTTGTCTTTTTATTTAACTATATCTTGTACTTTCTTTTCGTCTCAATATAAATGTCTATTTACTTGAAAAGAGTTTTAATAGATAGAGATGATTTGTGATTGGTGAAACATGTACTTAGTGAAATATTTTAAAACATTGTGCAAATAAAACTGAGTAATTGTTTGAGACGGAAAGAATAGCTTTATTGTGATTGACTGAAATGATTTATTTTATTTTATTTTTTTGTGCAAAGGTGAATTATATTAACTTCTCAAAGATTTACATCATAAGAATAGTATAGATTTTGGACAAACCCAGCATCTATGAAATACAATGAAACATACTAGCAAACCAAATGAAACTAATACTATTTTCAGATACCCAACATTCTGTCCAAAAACAGAGTATACAGCAGCAACTCAAACTTCTTGCACCAATTCACCTTTATTATGCACAACCATCTAGCTACATTTCCACCACACCATTTCATCTTTCCACTCAACCTGCCACCACAGTAGACAAGATGAAAATGATGGATGGCTTCACTAGGCACCCATAACCCATCCATGGGGGGCTCTACCAAAACAACCTACATTTCCCTCTCAAATGGAAGGCTTCAGTTGCTTGGGAACACACACCCTCCATGATGACCAACCTATCCTCCTGTGGAAGTGTGAAGTATGGACCATGAAGTGTCATCTTCCACCACTCTCAATTCCATACTGCTCACACTTCCCTCCTAGGCCATATACCCTTCACAAATGAGAGCCCTACCTTATGGTACATCTTATATCCGGTATGACCCTCCTTTTCATCCACTGCAGTTGTTAATTTCCCACATCTAACAATACTACATGAACTACTAAGGTACAGTTGCACTAGATTAGACTCCAAGATACTAGGTGCTACCTCATTGTTATGACCAGATAATGAAGATCTTATGAAGGCTAAGATCTTTATATACTCGTAACAATATACCAGAAACATGACCATCCAATGCTTTCCATCAGAACTATACTTCCATACATTCCTCATCCTCCTCTGTACACTCAAAATCTTATTATACTTTCTTACCAAACTTAATATTCCATTTTGTTTCTGCTTCAACAACATTAGCACACTGTTTGACTTTAATTGAAACAAGTTTGGTTCTAATATCATCACAGATCACATTCAGTAAGGTTCCAGTAGTTCTGTTATTCCCATTGAACAATCTGCCATTTCTTTCTTGCCAAATGTGGTAAACTGCAGCTGCTAGGCAGAGTTTTTTAATAATCTCCCACACACTTCTACTTTCCCCATTAGAACTCATCTTATTAACAATTCCTTCCCAAGTATTCACACTGTCATGAATCTTAGCTTTACTTCTCAACTTCTCCCATATTTCCTTTGCATACTCACATTCAAAGAATAAGTGATTATGTGAGTCAAGCCCATCTTTACATAAGCTGCATTCATAAGTATTATTTGGATACCATTTTTGCAATTTATCCTGAGTGCACAATTTATTCTTAACTGCAAGCCAAAGAATAAATGCATGCTTAGGAATGCAATGAGAGTACCAAACCAGGCTTTTCCATTTGACACTCTCCCCTTCACCTCTAACATCTTTCCACACCATACTGGTTGCATATTCTTTCACATTGCCATTTTTATCAATCCATACAGCTTTGTCATGAATGTCATTTAATATAGGAACACTAAGATTAGCAATAATAGGGTACCTTTGATTCCAGTGTTCAGGCCATTTCCATCTAGTATCTTCAATTACATCTGCAAGCTTGTCTGTATCTTTAAGTCCAGCATAGAACACATCCTTCTTGCTTATATAGTTAGACAATCTTAGATCACTATTCCATATATCATGCCAAACATTTATTTCCTTTCCATTACCAATTTTATATCTCATCTTCATGCCCACCCAGTCTCTAAAAAATTGATTTATTTTTGTAACAATATAAATCCTCTTAACAAGAGAGCTCTAAGGGTTGTTTAACTTAATAATGCATTTACTTTATTCCAAATTGTAAGCATAAAAGATTAACTAGAATCAACAATCTCCATCTTATGTTCAAAAAAGAACAATCTAATCTTAACTTTTAGCTTTTCTTAACGTGTCATGCATTTCTAGTTAACGTACCTAGGGCAAAAACCGATACTAGGCTTGGTCGAGGAAAAAGGGTGGTCTTAGGCTTGATCCGACCTTAAACATACGACCATATTTAACCGATAGCTTTAGTTTGGTCGGACATCAATTTAGCCAAGTTATTGGCTTATGTCCTTGTACTTGATACCCAAGGTACCAAAGGCAAAAAAAGTCTTAGTTAAGAAAATACTTTTCATTATAGCACGTGCAGTCATGCATCAATAATGGGTTGTCATTTCAGCACACACTCAATAACAGCATTATAATTAAAACACCATCTCTAGCTATAACTTTTATATGCGCATGTCGGTCCTATAACACACCAAAAATATCTCACTCACAAAACTAAAAGAAATAAAGAAAAAGAAATAGATAGTGCTCGTTAATTGTCCAACGAGGGGACCAATGGCGGCGGAGGGGGTGTAGAACGGCGGCACCGTTAGGCCCGAAAACGCCAATGGCATGTGGTTCATCCTTTGCACCGTGCACCCTTATATCAGGTGGAGCTGATTGTATTGAAAAAATAGGCTATTGTTATGATTAGAATAATCGAGTAAATTGTAAATGGCATCATGTGGTCTCTTTAAATTGCAAACGCATTCTTAAGAACTTAATAAATGTGGCGTATTTTTCGTGAGAAACTTTTGGTTTGTGACCGAATTTAAATGACTAAAGTATGCTTATAAAAGTGAAAATTAGATGGGAAGTAGACAATTAAATATTAGTCGTTTTAATTTGGCCAGAGACAATATCCAAACCAAAAGTTTCTCATAGAAATTGCACCTACGAGTAAACTTTGTTTATGTTCAAAAAAAAATGTAAACTTTGTTTTATGAACTATAAATTATAACTTATTTAGATCATAAAACTTTTTCATTAGGGTGTTTCAAAATACCAACAACTCACAGTTCTAATATGCAAACAATGCACATTATCTTAACTTGGTCCATTTTGCTCACTCTCTTTCGGTCAACCCCAAGTATTCTTATTGCATTACTAGCACATTGGTAGTCTATCACCAAAAATTACAACATTATATCGTGAATGGTATCGAATAAGGGATTGATTTATAACAAAACGATTGTGTATACTATCATCTGTATCTGCCTCTATACAATCCTGAAAGAATCGGCTATTTTCTTCAGTTCCTCGTTGTGCCTCTTCCACTGTAGACCTGCAAATATCGACACATTAATGTTATATTTCAGACTTCATACACACAACTTTGCGTTGAAAGACTATGAAAAGGTCACAGGTTTGTTAATTACCATTTGCAAGTATGCTGAACAAGTAAAGACGGTTTCCAGCTGCAGTTGCTGTGATCAAACAATGTGGTGGTTCTAACTCGAATTGGTAATACTTTCGTCCTGAATATTCTTTAACTGCACTATTCATCANGCCAATGGCATGTGGTTCGTCTTTTGCACCGTGCACCCTTATATCATCATATTAAGAGCTATCTTGTGAATTTAACCATCGCTATGATTATGATTAGATGATAAACTTTTGGTTTGTGACCGTATTTAAATGACTAAAGTATGCTTATAAAAGTGAAAATTAGATGGGAAGTATTAAATGTTAGTCGTTTTAATTTGGCCAGAGACAATATCCAACCCAAAAGTTTCTCATAGAAACTGCACCTGCGATTTGGACAAAACACATGGATGGTTTTTGCAAGTTACTTGTAATAATATGTAACTAGTAAACTTTGTTTATGTTCAAAAAAAAAAAAAATGTAAACTTTGTTTTATGAACTGTGTAAATTATAACTTATTTAGATCATAAAACTTTTCCATTAGGGTGTTTCAAAATACCAACAACCCACAATTCTAATATGCAAACAATGCACATTATCTTAGGTCCATTTTGCTCACTCTCTTTCGGTCAACCCCAAGTATTCTTATTGCATTACTAGCACATTGGTAGTTTATCACCAAAAATTACAACATTATATCGTGAATGGTATCGAATAAGGGATTGATTTATAACAAAACGATTGTGTATACTATCATCTATATCTGCCTCTATACAATCCTGAAAGAATCGGCTATTTTCTTCAGTTCCTCATTGTGCCTCTTCCACTGTAGACCTGCATATATCGACACATTAATGTTATATTTCAGACTTCATACATGCAACTTTGCGTTTAAAGACTATGAAAACGTCACAGGTTTGTTAATTACCATTTGCAAGTATGCTGAACAAATAAAGACGGTTTCCAGCTGCAGTTGCTGTGATCAGACAATGTGGTGGTTCTAACTCGAATTGGTAATACTTTCGTCCTGAATATTCTTTAACTGCACTATTCATAACTTTACCTTCTACGTTTTGTCCAATCACCTCTGGCCCAAAAGCGCTGATCACTTTTTCTGGAGGCCCAATATTTTCTATCCTGGCATCATCTCCGAGATCTACATTTACCAAAATGTTATCACACATGTACTTTAAAAACATTATTTAAATTTGAAAGTTAAGTTTTGTTAATGCTAATTACTACTCACAGTCTGCAAATCTTAGAACAGGTGCAACAACAACGGAAATTCGGCCTTCACTTGCACTACTAAATCTCAGATCAATCTCTGTCCCTCCAAGATCAGCTATCGATACTGGTGTCTGAAAGTGGCAAAGAGATATATTATAAGTTTATAACCAAGTAGCTCCGTAAGGGGGTGTTTGGGAGTTGCTTATTTAAGTGTTTATCGATTCCTCCAAGATCAGCTATCGATACTGATGTATAGAATAAACGTCAACTTTCTGTTTCTTTTATCTTACAAGTTTGACTCATCAGAAATATTAATACCAGGTTGGTCAGTTTCGGCCAATTAGGCCAAAATAGGTGTATCTAGGAATCGGTTCATTAGCAGAAACTGGTGCAAAAAATTACCTCTTCCCAACCATCAGGTACTGAAAAGGCATACGGAATGATAGGACTCCAACCAACTCCATGTCCTCCTGATTTCTCATCTGGTCTGCGATAAGTCCTCCAACCTGTCTGAGCATGTTTTTAAAATCATGAAAATGAAGAACACGATAGTAAACTATGTTATCACTTGGATGGTGTTTTGCAGTACATTTTTAAATTAATTATTCAGGGGCCTAAAGTTAACTAGTCCAGTGATGTTACATATATGTGTCTCAAATATCATTATTCCTGCAACCTTTTTACTATCCAAATTCGATTATGTTGATCTAAGTAATCCGAAAGTCATAATCATAGTGGCTAATTTGATGTGCGATTTAAAAGTTTATAGTGAAGGGGTGTATGGGATTTGCTTATTTACGTAACTTATCTGCCTATATGCCAAAGTGGATGATTCATTCCATAGTTTTAAAGAAACTAATAAACACTTATCTGCTTATATGCCAAAGTGGATGATTCATTCCATAGTTTTAAAGAAACTAATAAACAGTTATTAGTGTTTAGATGGAAACAAAGAGCTTATGCTTAAACCACATGGGGTGACCCAATGGTTTGAAGTTGGTCTCCTAAGTGGTTAAAGTCCCCGGAGGTCCCAGGTTCAAATCTTGGGGAGAAAATTAATCCCCATGTGGCCACGGAGGTTCACCTGCGATGACTCCGGGCTATCCAAAAGGGTAGTCGCCCTGGGATTAGTCGGCTCGCAATGTCGAGTCGGAACCCAGGCGAAAAAAAAANGATTATCTATATACTACTACTCATTAGCTACTTTATTCTAACTATTTGCTATCACATAATCTCAAAAGCTTATCCAAACTCAAATAACTAGAAAATATGTAAAAAAACACAAACAGAAAGAGACCAACCTTCTTCATTAGGCTCAGACAGGCCAGGAATCCTACCAGCCAATAATCCTTGTTTCACAACAGCTAAACCTTCTTTAGGAAAGCCCAACATTGCTGAAGAAACCAATGAAACACCTGAAACAAGTGCTGTTCTTCTTCCCAAAACATTATTTTCATCAGAATCTGATAAGATCTTTGTTATATTAACTCTTTCAGGTGAGCAAGAAGCAACTACAGAGTGTGCATGAAGTCTTTGTTTACTGGTTTTTAAGTAAAAACCAAAATTTGTTAAACCAATTGTGCCCATTATTTTGTTGCAGGCTTCAATGGATGAGGAATAGATTAAAGGGTGTGTTTTATTTTTGTGTAAATAATGTGCTAGAGTTAAGAAAATGATGAATAAGGTATTATGAACAAGTCATTTTGATGGAAAAATATATATATTTTTTAATATTTGATTTTGTAATTTTGCATGGATGATATTCACTTATCTGAAATATGATCAAACTCTGGCTTGGAATTGGCCACGTGTCCAACTTGGGTTAGAGGTTACCAAAAAAAGTACCAAGAGTCTTGTTCAAATTGGTTTTTTGCTTGCAAATGAATCATCCAACTGAATTACTGAAGGATATATGGCATAAATATTTGTGGTCATTTGTATTAGTAACTTTATTTATATAACCATAGAATTAAAACCATGTAATTTTGGAACAATATCTATAAGTTTTAGCTATATATACACAACATAACTAATTCCGTTAAGAACGAAAATTTGAAATGAGTGTATACTAATAGGAAAATTATAACATGATATAAAAAGCCTCAAGTAATAACAAATATTATATGAATTCATGTCAATATGTCTCTTACTATAATGATACTACACATCAAATCAAATTGACAGCACGGCAACTAGCTTCTCATATCACGTTAGATGGTATATTAGTAAATGGCCTATTGATAAAGTTTTTGTTTCGCTCACAAAAGTTTAAGGGTTCAAACCTCACTAGCTAGGTGTGTATATTTAAGGGTGACCAAGGAAGGGTCAAAAAAGATCTCGGGCAGTGGCGGAGCTTGATCATTTTGAATGGGGGGCCAAAAAAATTTTAGAAAAAAAACCGATTTACTTTATAAAAAAAAAAAAAAAAAAAAAACAGTCATGTAGAAACAAAAACAACAAACGATTGCTAAAGGAAACAATACTATATTTATAAATTATGAGCCTTATGACCATACTTTCAAACAACATATACAAATTGACACAGTTTGCAACTTTGCAAGCAATTTGAAACTTGAGAAAACTTTAATATGTTAACTTAGTCCGATAACGCTACTACACAAGAGTACCAAAGTACCAAATGACAACTAATTTGTTGCTCAAAACTTCATGTCTGCAGTTTACTCTACAAGATAAATAATAGCAAACCAAACACCAACTCACAAAAATCACAAAAGTATTCTACCTAAAGCCACACAACACTTGGGCTTAAATTTATCATCAAACACTTGAATGATCACAAACAAATCAGTGAAATTACCACAAACAATTAGCAACACAAAAATAAAAAAAAATTACCGGAAACAATTATATGATCAATGCCTTAAAATTAATATGATTGATTAAGAGCCCACTGTCCACCGTCTTTACCCTTTTGGTTTCCTTATTTTATTTTTGTTTGACTTTTTCTCATACGTCATTTTGTTACCAAATTTTGAGAGGAGCCATTATGTAATATTATTTAAAAATCCCTAGAATTATATAAATTTGCTAATAGTGACCAAGACTTTGGGGTAGGGATGAGCAAAAGAACCAAAGAACCAGAACCGGACCAAGAACCGGACCGGAACCAGAACCAATGGTTCCAGTTTCGGTTCTTGATTTTGAGATTTTTCGGTTCTTGGGTCGGTTCGGATCGGTTCCACCGGTTCTCGGTTCCGGAACCAAATATCCAATAATTATAAAAATATGTAATTGTTTTACTTCTTATCAAAATATTAATCAAATCCTAGGCAAAAAAAAAAAAAAAAAAACTAGCCAATAATTAATCTAAACTTAATAGCATTCCAAGATCAATCATCATTATCAAAACAATGGAAGTAAGTTTATATTTTATTTTTATTTGTATTCGATTAGCTTTTACATGTTCATCATGCTAAAAGTTGCTAGCACTTTTATTAATACATTGTTTATTATCTATCATCATCATCACGTAGCCACATGATCATCACGTTGCACTTTTAGTTTTATTAATACTTTTCCTAACAGATAGTTGTTGAATATCTCCTTATGTGTCATCAGTAGATATTAAGTCACATACTCACAACTGATGTACTTTGGTTCCTTTAGTTATGCGGCATTCAATGGATTAGTTAAACAAAGAGAAACTAACCAGAAGAGACAAAGAGAAACAAGCTGTGAAACTCTAAACGGTCTTAGTTATTTTGATGGACAAAGTTTTAAGTTATTTTATTTTGTTTTCCGGATTGTTTTTTTGTTAAAAATATGAACAAGTGAAAGTAACTATAGAATGATTAATTATTTGAGTTTATGGTTTAGTTGTTAATTATTATTTCCTTAAATGTAAATGGTTGCAAGTTTTTAAAAAGTTTAAATTTTTGTGTTTTTTATTAGTTTAATAGAAAAGCGGTTCCTATACGGATAGACCTAAAAGAACCGGAACCAAAAACTATATTCGGTTCGGTTCTCGGTTCTCACTTTTTAGAAAAATCAGTTCTCAGATCCANCCTCCGCCATTGATCTCAGGATTAACCTGGTAGGTCCGCGTACATCAGAGTCTAAAAAAGCTCATCCTTCTCTGATAACCTATACAAGAAAAACATTATCCGTTTACCGTTAAGTGCTTAACTATATGTTAAGACTTGAAAGATATAAACTTCATACATGTTTTCATTATACTAGACGAGAACCAGTACATAATAACGGGATTTTATAGCGGCGGATAGTTTTAGTGATAAAAAAAGTTTATGAGTTATAAACGAAAAATAATAAAAGTTTAACATTTAAGGATTAAGCACGATTACACTGAATGAAAATAATATGAGCAATGGGTTACAAATGAAAATAATAATTAAAGTTTATGGTTTCCATACATAGTTTTCTTAATTTTTCACTTTCAAGTAGGGATGGCAACGGGTCGGGTTTGGGTCGGGTTCTAGTATACCCGTACCCGAACCCGTTTATAGTACCCAGACCTGTATCCGCCCCATTACCCATTGGCTACCCGGTTAATATTACCCATCGGTTTTTCGGGTTTCCCCGCGGGTTTCGGGCATCCGCAACCGAATATTCGATGAACAAAATGGAAGATATGAAAATAAAGTCACACTAAAACCCATCGACATAACAAAGCAACACAGCATATAATATATTCAATTTTTTTAAAAGTTAAAGGATATGAATATCGTATAAAGCGATTAACGCTTTCGAATGATTCATGTACAATATCTAAATGTGTTAGATAATAGAGATATTTAATATAAAAATTATAATGAAAGAAATTATATATATAATATATATATATACCCTAATTAATTAGAATACTAATAAAGCGGGTTTGGATTCGGGTAAACGAATACGGGTACGGGTAATTGGGCGGATATTACTAAAACCCGTACCTGAACCCGTACCCGACTAAAAAAATATATGAATACCCAAACCCGCATTCAAACCCGTCAACCCGAACCCGACCCAACCGGTTCGGGTTTCGGTTTTCTCCATCGGTTTCAGGTGCTTTTGCCATCCCTACTTTCAAGGATATGGGTTTTTCCTTTATATATAGGACTAGACGAGTACCCATGCATAGCAACGAGATTTTATAACGGCAGATAGTTTTAGTGATAAAAAAAGTTTATGAGTTATAAACGAAAAATAATAAAAGTTTGAGGATTTGGGGGATTAATTTCGGTTGAACCAAACGGGTCAATATAAACCGCGTCAACCCGATGGGTTGGGTCGAAAAAACGGGTCAAACTAAACCCGGTTAACCCACCGAGTTTGAAGCATCCCGGGTTAACCCGATTTTCGATGTGTATTAATAGTTTTTTTTTGAACCATATGTTAGATAATAGTTTAAATTGCTAATAATTAACTGTTTTAACATTTTCTTTTTAATATTTTCTATATTTCCCTTTCTTGACTTTTCATTTTTCACTTTAACCATTTTTGTTTTATAGATAACTAGACGAGTACCCGTGTATAACAACGGAATTTTATAGCGGCAAATAGTTTTAGTGATAAAAAAAGGTTCATAGGTTATAAACGAAAAATAATAAAAGTTTGAGGATTTGAGGATTAAACATAATGTTTTGAAACCCGGTTCGATCTAGGTGGTTCAACCGGTTGAACTGTTCCGGCCGAAAAATGGGTTAATTTAAACCAGGTCAACCCGACAGGTTGGGTCGGAAAACGGGTCAAATTAAACCGGGTCAACCTGCCGGATTTGAAGCGTCCCAGGTCAACCCCGTTTTTTATGTGTATTAATAGTTTTCTTCTGAAATATATGTTTTCAACATCCTTTTTTATTTTCAACTTTTCACTAGCTCATAATTAATTGTTTTAAGATTTTGTTTCTTTTTAAATTTTTCTACATTTTAATTTTGACTTTTCACTTTGACATTTTCGTTTTATAGATAACATAGATATAGATTATACTTAAAGATAATTACCATATTTTATTGGATCATTAACATAAAATAAACCCCATATATCAATGCTATAAAACCTACCACACATCGTCAGTCTACTTCGACTCGCTTCCCTTTACCTCAAAATTAAATCTCAGTGCATGGCTTTAACGATCGAAAATAAGAATTCGTGCCCAACTTCAAGTAATTTAAATTATTTGATTCATAATAATAGTTTGAATGTCGTTAATGGTGTTGATATATATTATGTTTACGAAAACACGAGTTGATGATACATATTTATGTTGTTAATAATTACTATTTTTTATCTACCACCTAAAAAGTCCTAAGGTCAGGTTAGTTTAATTATTTTTATATTATCTTCCTATTGGTGTGGGGTTATGTTTATATGTTTGCATTGGCGAAATTGAGTTTATTAGTGTTACAAACATATTGGGATCTATGCTTTTTGTATCTGATGAATGGAATGTTGGTTTACAATATGCTTTAAATTGCTATGACGTTATGTATGTCACAATTATTATTATAGCCATTATTCATTCTTTTTAACTGTGTCTGATCGGGAAACCTTGTATGATGCAGACAAGAAAACCATGGCGGTTTCTCTTCCACAAGACGTAATATGGTTTCAGATACTAACAAGGGTTCCAACAAAATCTTTAATCCGTTTTAAGTGTGTTTCCAAACAATGGAACTCGTTCCTAATGTCAGGTTGGTTCGAAGAGATGCACAACCACAACCATCCAAAAGACCAAAAACTCTTCTTCTTTTCTGAAAAACCAGCAACGTTCTTCACCATCGACTGCGAATCATGGCATAATAAAGCTCCCCGCCAGTACCTTTTACCGCAATTCGAAGCTAGTCCTCCTGAATATATGCGTAGAAATATACGTATACTAACATCTTTTCATGGGCTGGTATGTTTAGGCATAAGAAAGAATGATCCTCATCAATACTCTGATATTATATTGTGGAATCCTTTGACAACTGAGTATAAGAGGTTGTCTAAACCATCCAATCCTGATCACATGGAATGCTACAAAGATTCTGGAAGAGGATACGGACTGTATTACAATTCTTGTGAAGAAGACTACAAGCTTCTAGTCGTAACAGAGTCTGGCAATGTTTACGTATACTCTTTGAAATCTAACTCATGGAGAAAGTTAAACAAGAAGGCCCCCGAAAAATTAAGAGGTTGGCACTGGAGACCAGGTTTTTGCTTGAGCAAAAATATCTATTTTCACTGTTATAACATAACTCAAGGCTTGGTTAGGTTTGACACAACAGCTGAGAGGTTCCATAATATAGAAACTCCCCCTGAGTATGATTTTACAAATAAACGACACGTCGCCACCACTACTGTTCACAGAGGGTCCATTCATGTTTGTGTCAAGTACGACATTAGACGAACTGGTGTCTTTAATAGCACCTGTCTCGAGTTGTGGAAGTTGAATGCAGATGGAGATATCTGGAGTAAGGTGGTAACCTATCAGCTCATGCCCAACAATGATATTAATATTCGCTTTTTGTATCCATTGCACCTGATGAGCAACGGAAACTGGCTCATGATTAATCCTCTAGATGGAGGTCGTATTTGTCAAGTAGATCTCAAGAAGATGAATCATACTAAAGACAAAGAAGACCAAAAGAGCATAGGCAAAAACAAAAGAGAAGGAAATTGCCATGATGAATACGACTTGTATCTTTCTGACGTTACAGCGGGTTACTCTGTACCAGTCAGATACACCGAGACGTTTGTGTCACCTAATCAGTATAAGAAGTAGCATCTATTACAATGATATTCTCTCAAATTTATTATCCTTGTTTTTGTTTATTTCTGTGTAGGCAAAAATTGAATCAAGACTGATCTGTTTGGTTAGCTAAGTTCATTTGGTAATCATATATTAAAGTTTTGATAGACATTTTAAATATATACCTCTACAAACAGGTAGTTGTGGTTATATGAGAATTAGTGAGCCAACCAAAAGGTTCATATACCTATATCAAGGTTTTAGCATAAACTGAAATATTAGCGGATAAAACATCTCGGAGAAAACGTTTCTCAGAGTTTAAAATGGGCGCGAAACATAGATAAAATCTCATTCAGTTCTGTCGTTCGTTTAAGCTCGCAAGCCCGATCAAGCTTTGTACATAAAGTTTGGGCTCCAGCTCAATTAATAAATGAGCCGGCAACTTAGGCTTGAGCACGGGCTCAAGCTCGTTCTGGCTTTTTACCGATCCGATCGCGAGCTTTTCACGAGCGGCTCGTCTAATTTCGAAAGCATTACACGACCATTCGAACATGTATCGAACTGTTTCTAAATTTGTTCCCTATACTTGAGCCATATGGTATGCCTCGTAGACGGAAAACTTGAAATGAGCAGATACTAGTATGAACATATAACTTATGATATAAAAGTCAAAGTCACCTACGTATCATAAGATTATCTAGCCATCACAACATATCATCATATCATAACTCTAATACATAATTAAAATATGAAACAAAGGGCAAAATATATGCTGCCATATTAAGCTCCAAATGGCAGCTTCCTGACCACTTTCAGATTTAAGGAGTGATGATTCCAGTCCAAATTCAGGTTCCCAAATGATCACTCAGCAATCAAGAAAAAGGTAACATCAACAATCCGATTTTACAGATAGGAGTGATCCCCAAAAGATCAAAGCATTTCCTCATAACCACTTCAGTAGCCTTACACAACGATAATTTGCTCGTCTTCTCACTAGACCCAACAACCTGCCAAAACGTTCAAAGTTACGTTAAATCCTGACAAGAATCATCAGATTTGCCTTTTATATATCAAATAAACATAACTTATAAAATTAACTTTGGTTTAAAATAAGCGGGGAATTAATTCAACATGTATGAGAAAAAGCGTATATGTAAGTAAATATACCTGCCACACCGAAGAGCGTAAACCGTTAAACTTCTTGCATAATTCATAAAGATACTCACACAGGATATGTGGCGCAAGAATTGTGCAAGCCTCTCCGAGAACCTAAAAAGGAAAATTAGGTTATTAATGAAATAATATAAATCTACATAATCATATTCAACTATTCTTAAAATAATTCTTTTTCCCAACTAATCAAAAACTGAAACCATCTTGATATGTGCTTTAATTATTTATTAAACTACTAAGTAATCAATTCCAACAACTATGCTTTATTTAACACCCATGTTATAACGATAATTATAAAGAACCATATGAATATCGTGAGAAGATGGATGTAGTCTGAGATTCGATCCCTTGTGACTTGATTCTACTAGATTTTCACGCCCACTCCTCTTCAAATACCCACGTTATACCTAATCTAGCTGTACCATAAATCAAACACAGTAGAATCCTAGAGAAAGCGTGAGCTGAGAGTTTGAGGGAGAGCATATGAGTCTCGAAAACAAGATCAAATCGTAAGAAAATTTCTGTTTAACATCAGTTCAAACCATATGTGTGTAACAGGAGCATAGGAGTGGACTTATCGATGTGTTTTCATGTCTAGTATGGTCTGATCATACAACTTATTTTTATAAATAAAAGGACTACTCCTAGTGTCATTACTAAACAACACTTGTGCCTCATAGGATAAAGATAGAGACATAGAAGAAATTATAGAAATTCTAATGGCAAAAAAAAAAAAAAAAAACAAAACAAAAATGTACTGCAGTCTGCATATAAGAGCAATGGTGACCGAAATATTAATAATCTGTTAATTAACGTTATGATGCCATTTAAACAGTTGAACATCTTTCTAACAATTGTTGAGTTGGAATGTAAAGATTTCATTTTTATTAATAATTTATATTTGAACAGTACGAGAAATTTAACTAATCATTATCTTACCTCAGTAAAGCGGAGTAAATGTAATCCCAACTCACGCTCATCATCCTTCATCAATATTAACTCTTCAGCCTGTCGTAAACAATTATAATATAGTCTTAATATATGACATCGGCTCTTTTACCTACACATGCAAGCAAACTTGCTTTTTCATACTATGCTTTACACTTCACTTTTGAAAACTTCACACTAAAATTCTGTCAAATCAGTGATCATTATGCTTATGATGTACATTTTGGAAGTAATATATAATATTCACCTTTTGCACCAAAAAAACTTCACACTAAAATAAACTGTGAATTTTTTTAAAACGTACCCGATCCTAAACCTATATATATAGTGTCTCTGTGTCTGTGTTTGTGTGTGTCTATGAAATAACAGTGAAACAAAAAGAAATTCTTACCATTAACTCCTCGATGTCTTTACTAGAACTCATGATAATTGAAAGAACTTGATGGTATGTATAATGTAGATAGACAGCAGTATTTCCCTATTTATAAACGAATTTGAGCAGCAAGTAAGAAACAAGGTCAATGTAAATATTTCAAATCAATAAGGGAGTACTAGTAAGAATACCTCATTAAACATCTGATCAATACTGAAGGTAAAATTAGTCAATCTGTTGTTCTTCAAGTTTTCGTACCTATTAAGAACAGAAGCATAGAATATGAATAAGCACGAAACATAACCAAAAAGTAAGGTATCTTGTGTAATGAAACAAAGAAAATAGCCCAAAAGCATTGTTTAAAGCAAATACTTATACCGATAGCATAAGTACAATGGTCGTATTGTGACAAAGCATGAGAATCTTACATAACGGCACGATATCCAAGTGATTCAGCAGCATACTCAAGCTCCTCAGCAGTACACTCATTAGCCATGCCCGCTATAAAAATGCAAACGTAGTCATTTTAAATCGACCAATTAACTAAGAGCGAAACAGGTCAACCAGGTTGAAAGCCAAAATGAATATATGTAGCATACCTTGACCCGCTAGGAGCACTTTACATCGAGTTTTGGCTTCGTCAAGCAAATTAACCAAGCTAACCACTTCATTATTAGAAGTTTGGAATCTCTCAAGATCATCACCTTGAACATGACCAAATCCTGCATGACTTACAGGGAATATAGAATGATCATCTGTGATCAACCCAACACGTTTAGCAGCCTGGGGGGAAAAATTGTTGAGCTCCATAAGTATTCAAATTGATTTCTTGATCTTTTTTTGGAAGATGTTATCAGTTATATTGTATAAAGGTTACTTACAGTGATGCACGTTTCAATATAGTCTCGTTTCCCTACATCAGTCACATACACCATCCAGTCTGCTTTTTCCACATCAAGTGCATGCCTGCATATGCAAACAGTAGATGTTGTTTGAGCTTTTTCCCAAAACAAATGTAGTACTAGCCAACTGAAATATGTTTTGACAAAATCAACATCTATAGCAACTAAATTAACCGCAAAGCTGTGAGATACACAAGAGGTAATTTCCGTCCCTCGATAAATACCGTCTCATTCCCTTCACTGACAACAAGCAAACCGTTTCCCCTCAATAAATCAAGAATCCCGCTGTTACCCTGAAAATAAACGGATTCCTATTTTATATTTAATAGACATTCAAACAGCTTAATCTATTTTATATTTTATATAATGCACAGGTATAATACGATAATAGTTGACAGACATTCAAACAGCAAGACCAACGGAATGTACCTCAATGTCCAGATGATCCCCATCATGGATAATTTCTCGGTGCACAACAACTCCAGAATAGTCGATCATACGAGCTAACGTTCCTCCAACAGAAGCGGATCCTAAATGACCCATGTCGAGTATATCTTGTGACATATCTTGTAAAAAAGAGTAGATAATTGTTTTTTTCACAGAAAGTTTTGGTGCCCATGTGTCTATACCATCCCTTAGCATCTTATGAATACTCTGCAAGAAAAGAAGAAACGAATTGGACAAGAATTAAGGTCAGAACTGTAATGTGTGTTTCACGACAGTTGGAAAAGAAAAGAGAATAAAATTACCTTGGCTATCCATTCCCTACATAACTGAAACTTTACAAAACCAGGACCACATACGACGCATCTTTCCATCATGTCCTTATATTCAGAAGCCATAATATTATCCTTGACGGCCTATATATAAAAAAGAGTAAGATAACCTACACGGTGTATTGAAAAGCCATGATATTTCACTCAAAAAAAATATATATATATATATATATATTACCACTCCAGCATGTTTTGGTCCTCTATACGAAGTGTCCCTTAGTTTAGGCCATATGTGCAAGACACTGGAGCTATTACCAAATGTACATTTTTGAATTAGTACTCGTCATTCAGAAAACAAAGAATACACATATACCAAAGAAAGTAAAAGTGCA
>LBNU01026079.1:66199-96061 GCA_014162995.1 Artemisia annua
CCCACATAGGCCTGCAGTTTGTCCCATTTGGCCTTTCTTGATTGATCTGTGGCATTTTTGGATTTGCTTATTTGATTTTCTTAGCTTATTCAGTATATGTTTGTTGTTGATTTATTTTAATTTAAGTACCTTTAAGTTGTTTATAGCTTATTTTCACTGTGTGGTCCTTTAAATAACTTATTCATAGTCTGAAAAATCCATTTTTCTTTAAAAAGCAATCCGTGGAAAACATTAGTGTCCAAACTGCTTATTTTTGAGGTTCACAAAAAGTGTTTTCACAAAAAGTACTTATTTTCATCATATATTCATCTGTCAAAAAGAAAATTCCAAAAAACATCACTTTTTAAGAAAAGTGATAGCTTCTATTTAACATAATTTAGCTTTTTAATTTTTCTTTTCAAATTTTTATTAAGTACCTATCTGTTTTTATAATTTTCTTAAATTCCTAGTATCTTAAAGTATTTGTATAAATTTTCTTAGAATTTTCCCTTTTCATTTAGTATTTATTAGAATTAATAATAATTTAATTAATAATTAGTTAAAACTAGTAAATTAAATACTTCTGTTAATTTTTTTTAAACAGTAGTATCTTTTTATATTTTTCCTAAGTTCTACATAATATTTAGCACTTCTGGTAATTTTCCCATAATTTCTACTGTTCATTTGGTAATTTCTAGGTTTAATTTTATTTGAAACAGTTTTAATCCAAAAACCAAAAAGAAAATTGTTTAAGTATTTAAATTTAATCTCAGATCCATTTTATAATTTTCCTATCTTGTAAACATTATATAGATTCTATAAAAATTGGATTTGCCATTTTCTCTTTTCATTTCTATTTGTCTTATTTAATCTAGTTTAAATAACTTTTATATAATAGTTTAGTAATTAATTAATAAAAGATTCACAAAAAGACAAAAATATTTATTTTCAATTTTTATATTTCTTTTAAGTCATTTTAGATTTTTAGAAATTAATTTTGCAATTTTCTAAGTTAAATTTGTAATCTTTATCATTTTTAGATTTAACTTNTGTGCTTATTTAGTGTAACTAAGTTATATTATTGCTTTAAATTAACTGCTTGTTCATTGGAATTCCTTGTTGCTTATTACTTGAATATCACTGCCAAATTGTGCACAATAGCATTCCTAAACTTTTGTTGTTAAAGTTGAAGTTTCTGTGTTCAAACAAGCTTGTACCATCATCAAACAACTTTATGTATTGGTATTGTGGCATGAAATAATCATTCACCTTGAAAATCTGCAAAAACAATTTCAAAAGGAGTGTTTGGATCTGTTTGTACATCTGTCATATTGTGAGTTTTAGTGGTTACTTGTTGTGCAGACATCATCCTTAGGGTCATAATAGTTTGTTTATAACCTAAAAACCAGTGGTCATAGCTAAGAAGTCAAAATTACTTTTGATCTTATTGTTCCATCTGTTAAAAAAAGAATTAGGTTGCATAATCATACCATTAGTTGCATAAGTAGATTTTATAGCATCATATAGTCATATAGCTTATAACATCATTTCAAATCAATTTAGATCAATCAAAATCTAGAATAGTCAAAGAGTTCATCAAATCACCAAAAGTCAAAATCTCTCATCTGTCATTTTGGACAAATCTACCAGATCTTGCACAGTGCTTAATATGGATTGAAAATGGAAATCTCTTGTTGATTTATGTCCTTTGGTTGCTTGTGAGTCTGGATCAAAAAGAAAATTGGATTTTGAACATCATTTGGTCATAGTAATTTAGCTTCAAAGTTGACCTGTTGAGCATTTACCTCCCCTGCTCACCCAGTTTCACCCATTTTTCCTAAGACCACACACTGCTCATTTATTGACCAATCTGTTTGATTTTTGTTGTTTTGGATAGCCACCTGGGGTGTCTAGTTGGTTGCATACTTAGTTTATCCTTGGTTGCCTGTTAGTTAGCTTAATTTGGCTCATCTATTGGCCCTTTCACCACTGTTCATTCTGTATGCAACTCAGTTTCCTGAGTTTGCAAATTGCATGTCCCTTGTGACTTTTGTCCTCAAGTTGTTGTTATAAGTTGACTTAGAATTGCTTGTCATTGAGCTATTGTGCCTGTGGTTTTGTATTAGCTTAATTGCTTATTGAGTTTTCACTGCTTATCACATAAGTTCACCACTGTTGGTGATTTTAGATTGTTTAAGCTTAAGTGTTTGCTAAATTTAGTTTGTTTGGGTAAATTTGAAATCATCCAAGCTTTTGTAACCCTAGTTTTTAAGTTGTGAGATTGATTTGTGGCTTGTGACTCTCAAAATCACATTGAGCATTTCATTGGTTCATTGATGACCAAGCCCACTTCACAAGCTCATCCCAAGCTTCTCAGTGAACCATAAGCTCTGCTTATTGGCTTGTTTGAGAGCTTACCTGGCCTACTTTTCAAATTAAGTTTCTCCTTGGACCCCTGATCTCACCTGTGGGCCCCACATAGGCCTGCAGTTTGTCCCATTTGGCCTTTCTTGATTGATCTGTGGCATTTTTGGATTTGCTTATTTGATTTTCTTAGCTTATTCAGTATATGTTTGTTTTTGATTTATTTTAATTTAAGTACCTTTAAGTTGTTTATAGCTTATTTTCACTGTGTGGTCCTTTAAATAACTTATTCATAGTCTGAAAAATCCATTCTTTAAAAAGCAATCCGTGGAAAACATTAGTGTCCAAACTGCTTATTTTTGAGTTTCACAAAAAGTATTTTCACAAAAAGTACTTATTTTCATCATATATTCATCTGTCAAAAAGAAAATTCCAAAAAACATCACTTTTTAAGAAAAGTGATAGCTTCTATTTAACATAATTTAGCTTTTTAATTTTTCTTTTCAAATTTTTATTAAGTACCTATCTGTTTTTATAATTTTCTTAAATTCCTAGTATCTTTAAGTATTTGTATAAATTTTCTTAGAATTTTCCCTTTTCATTTAGTATTTATTAGAATTAATAATAATTTAATTAATAATTAGTTAAAACTAGTAAATTAAATACTTCTGTTAATTTTTGTTAAACAGTAGTATCTTTTTATATTTTTCCTAAGTTCTACATAATATTTAGCACTTCTGGTAATTTTCCCATAATTTCTACTGTTCATTTGGTAATTTCTAAGTTTAATTTTATTTGAAACAGTTTTAATCCAAAAACTAAAAAGAAAATAGTTTAAGTATTTAAATTTAATCTCAGATCGATTTTTATAATTTTCCTAGCTTGTAAACATTATATAGATTCTATAAAAATTGGATTTGCCATTTTCTCTTTTCATTTCTATTTTTCTTATTTAATCTAGTTTAAATAACTTTTATAGAATAGTTTAGTAATTAATTAATAAAAGATTCACAAAAAGAAAAAAATATTTATTTTCAATTTTTATATTTCTTTTAAGTCATTTTAGATTTTTAGAAATTAATTTTTCAATTTTCTAAGTTAAATTTGTAATCTTTATCATTTTTAGATTTAACTTTAATTAGTTTTTATTAAGTTTTAAATAGTTTTATTAATTAATTAATATTTAAATATTTAAATAATCAAAAAATTAATTTTCTTTTTAATTTAATTTTCTTTTCATTTTAAGTATGGAAAAGTTACATTTTCACCCCCTGTAATTTGTAATTGTTTAAATTTAACCTTTTTCCATTTACGTGATTAGTCTGTTTGTATTAGGTTTTCCCCAAGCCTAATTCTGTTTCTCTGTAGTGTAGAATTTTGTTAATCATCATTTTCTTAGTTACACAATACCAAATAATCATTCTTAATCTGGTTACTATTCCCAATCACTCATTCTCGAAACGTTTTCCAAACACAATTTCAATCTCGCTGGGACATAACGACCCGTGAGTACACTGTGCTTTCAACGGATCATAAATTGATCACTCTCTCCCTCATTTGACTTAGTTGACAACACCTGGTTAACTGGTTAGTTTGGGAGGAGTCAGTGGTCTTAGAATTTTTTTAATATCCTGGACTGAATATAGTCATAATATAATCAGATAAGTATAGATCAACTAAAGTTCACGTTGAGCTGGCATTGCATTGAAGACGTGAGGTTGTAGTTAAAGCTCTTGACAGTAGGTAAAAGATTGTATCCAGATTTTGTGCCGAGGTTGGAAGACGTGACAGATTCGTGTATCGATCGTTCGATGTCTATTGTTTGAGAGACGAGAAATTTAATGGTACCTGTGTTTCCGATATCCTCTTTGGCTGAAAAAGAAAAGAATGGGACATGCACATAACTACTGCAAGTCTTTATAGGGTAATCGAGCCATATGTATGCCTCGTGGACGGAAAACTTGAAATGAGCATATACTAGTATGAACATAATAACTTATGATATAAAAGTCAAGTCACCTACGTATCATAAGATCATCTAGCCATCTAACATAACCCTAATACATAATTAAAATATGAAACAAAGGGCAAAATGCTGCCATATTAAGCTTCAAATGGCAGCTTCCGGACCACTTGCAGATTTAAGGAGCGATGATTCCAGTCCAAATTCAGACTCCCAAATGATCACTCAGCAATCAAGAAAAAGGTAACATCAACGATTCGATTTTAAAGATAGGAGTGATCCCCAAAAGATCAAAGCATTTCCTCATAACCACTTCAGTTGCCTTGCACAACGATAATTTACTCGTCTTCTCACTAGACCCAACAACCTGCCAAAACATTCAAAGTTACGTTAAATCCTGACAAGAATCATCAGATTTGCCTTTTAGAAATCAAATAAACATAATCTATAAAATTAACTTTGGTTTAAAATAATCGGGTACTTAATTCAACACGTATGAGAAAAAGCTAGCGTATATGTAAGTGAATATACCTGCCACACGGAAGAGCGTAAACCGTTAAACTTCTTGCATAATTCATAAAGATACTCACACAGGATATGTGGCGCAAGAATTGTGCAAGCCTCTCCGAGGAACCCTGTAAATGAAGGGTGAGTTAGGGAATATTAACAGGTTTTATTAATCTGGTCGCTTTAACACATGAGGTTGATAGAAAATCTAATGATTAGTTTAACAATTATTTCTCCAGACTGTTATATCAAAATATTAATTAATTTAAGGTTAAATAATTATGGAATTTTCCCAATCTCATGTAACCTAAAAACAGAATATGTTTCAGCAGTTTGGTGTCAAACTGATTGGTGACATATTGGACATATCATAATGTTGAATTAACAGATTATATTATTTATATATTTATCAAATCTCTCCAACTTGACATAAGTAATCAATTTCACATATGCAAGAGTTCATTATTTTTTTTTTTTTTATTTATCACTCGCACATTTCATGTTATAATTTCTCTGATAGATTTTGTAAATGTATCATCTAGAGTCCAGAGTCTGTTCTATATGAATAATTGATGAGGAGGATGGTACGTTTGTACTGAGAATTCAGATTTCCGCTTATGATATCCCTGAGCTTGATAACCTCTACTAGAATTCTCACAGGCTGCAACATCCTCACTATCACATACCAGATAAATTCACCTCCATCATGTCGCTCTGTATATACACATCCTCTACATCTGGCGTGTTGAACATGCAATGGTAACTCAGAAAATAACACACGTTCTTGTTAATCCTGAGTTTGATATTATACCGAGCGGAAGCTACATGTGAGTTGCTCTGCCGGCGCAACGTGCCTATTGCTCACGCTTTCCTGGAATGCTACTGTGATTGTGCGAGAGTACTATAGTTGATACAAGCCTTGAGCATATAGAGGTCTGTTTTATACGCTCTATCTATGATACAAGAGGGGACCATAGGCGGTGAAAATTGTTAGGTAGAACAGTCAGACACTTATAGGGTAGTCGAAATTCCCAATACGTACATTATTCTGCCTGTTACTGTATATTCTTTAATATGTCCAGTATGTTAACTTGATTCATTCAATAATAATATTTTTATATCCAATTGGTGTTGTTTATTTTTATAAATAAAAAGACTACTCCTAGAGTCATTACTACACAGAAGAAATTATAGAAATTCTAGTGGCAAAAAAAAAAAAACAAAAATGTACTGCATATAAGAGCAATGGTGATTGAAATATTAATAATCTGTTAATTAACATTATGATGCCATTTAAACAGTTGAACATCTTTCTAACAATTGTTGAGTTGAAATGTAAAGATTCCATTTTTATTAATAATTTATATTTGAACAGTACGAGAAATTTAACTAATCATTATCTTACCTCAGTAAAGCGAAGTAAATGTAATCCCAACTCACGCTCATCATCGTTCATCAATATTAACTCTTCAGCCTGTCGCAAACAATTGTAATATAGTCTTAATATATGAAATCGGCTCTTTTACCTTCAGATTACAGACACATGCAAGCAAACTTGCTTTTTCACACTATGTTTTACACTTCAATTTTGAAAACTTCGCAGTAAAATTAACTGTGAATTTTTTTAAAACGTACCCGATCCTAAACCTATATCTATAGTGTCTCTGTGTCTGTGTGTGTCTATGAAATAACAGTGAAACAAAAAGATATTCTTACCATTAAATCCTCGATGTCTTTACTAGAACTCATGATAATTGAAAGAACTTGATGGTGTGTATAATGTAGATATACAGCAGTATTTCCCTATTTATAAAAGAAAGTGAGCAAGTAAGAAACAAGGTCGATGTAAATACTTCAAATCAATAAGGGAATACAATAAACAATTGCGTATAACTAGTAAGAATACCTCATTAAACATCTGATCAATACTGAAGGTATAATTAGTCAATCTGTTGTTCTTCAAGTTTTCGTACCTATTAAGAACAGAAGCATAGAATATGAATAAGCACGAAACATAACCAAAAAGTAAGGTATCTCGTGTAATGAAACAAAGAAAATAGCCCAAAAGCATTGTTTAAAGCAAATACTTATACCGATAGCATAAGTACAATGGTCGTATTGTGACAAAGCATGAGAATCTTACATAACGGCACGATATCCAAGTGATTCAGCAGCATACTCAAGCTCCTCAGCAGTACACTCATTAGCCATGCCAGCTAAAAAAATGCATACGTAGTCATTTTAAATCGACCAATTAACTAAAAGCGAAACAGGTCAACCAGGTTGAAAGCCAAAATGAATATATGTAGCATACCTTGACCCGCTAGGAGCACTTTACATCGAGTTTTGGCTTCGTCAAGCAAATTAACCAAGCTAACCACTTCATTATTAGAAGTTTGGAATCTCTCAAGATCATCACCTTGAACATGACCAAATCCTGCATGACTTACAGGGAATATAGAATGATCATCTGTGATCAACCCAACACGTTTAGCAGCCTGGGGGGAAAAATTGTTGAGCTCCATAAGTATTCAAATTGATTTCTTGATCTTTTTTTGGAAGATGTTATCAGTTATATTGTATAAAGGTTACTTACAGTGATGCACGTTTCAATATAGTCTCGTTGCCCTACATCAGTCACATACACCATCCAGTCTGCTTTTTCCACATCAAGTGCATGCCTGCATATGCAAACAGTAGATGTTGTTTGAGCTTTTTCCCAAAACAAATGTAGTACTAGCCAACTGAAATATGTTTTGACAAAATCAACATCTATAGCAACTAAACTAACCGCAAAGCTGTGAGATACACAAGAGGTAATTTCCGTCCCTCGATAAATACCGTCTCATTCCCTTCACTGACAACAGGCAAACCGTTTCCCCTCAATAAATCAAGAATCCCGCTGTTACCCTGAAAATAAACGGATTCCTATTTTATATTTAATAGACATTCAAACAGCTTAATCTATTTTATATTTTATATAATGCACAGGTATAATACGATTATAGTTGACAGACATTCAAACAGCAAGACCAACGGAATGTACCTCAATGTCCAGATGATCCCCATCATGGATAATTTCTCGGTGCACAACAACTCCAGAATAGTCGAGCATACGAGCTAACGTTCCTCCAACAGAAGCGGATCGTAAATGACCCATATCGAGTATATCTTGTGACATATCTTGTAAAAAAGAGTAGATACTTGTTTTTTTCACAGAAAGTTTTGGTGCCCATGTGTCTATACCATCCCTTAGCATCTTATGAATACTCTGCAAGAAAAGAAAAAACAAAGTGGACAAGAATTAAGGTCAGAACTGTAATGTGTGTTTTACGACAGTTGGAAAAGAAAAGAGAATAAAATTACCTTGGCTATCCATTCCCTACATAACTGAAACTTTACAAAACCAGGACCACATACGACGCATCTTTCCATCATGTCCTTATATTCAGAAGCCATAATATCATCCTTGACGGCCTATATATAAAAAAGAGTAAGAAAACCTACACGGTATATTGAAAAGCCATGATATATCACTCAAAAAATATATATATTACCACTCCAGCATGTTTTGGTCCTCTATACGAAGTGTCCCTTAGTTCAGGCCATATGTGCAAGACACTGGAGCTGTTACCAAATGTACATTTCTGAATTAGTACTCGTCATTCAGAAAACAAAGAATACACATATACCAAAGAAAGTAAAAGTGCATAAGTATGAGAAAGAACATATATACCATAGGTAATCGCCACCGTCCTCTTTGGTGCAAGTAGAAATACTACAAGATACGGCTTCTCGTGGACTGAAAGTACGTTCCAGTGAGGTGTTAAATACCTTTGCAATTTCTTCTTGAAGGCTCCATCTATTACGTTCCTATATTAGAATACAAAACCATCTTCTTAACTGTTAACATATCCTCTAGTTTTTTATATATTAAGCTTCTGAATCTATAATACACGTTAATAGGGGCTTACATCAGGATCTGCCATGATTGATTTAGAATTGGCTCCAAATTTGCTTCTTTCAGTCTGTAACAAATATTATGTAGATTAGCACCGAGAACGGAAGAATCTGGACTTGGGGGCTAACTTTACCAAATATAATATGTACAAAATACACAAATCGATCTGACGTAATCCGACTTTTTACCTTTACGAGACGACTGACAGATGAGTTTGAGGAAGGGGCCGGAGAATTTGGCAGCCTCCAGTTCACTGTCACTTTTAAAGAGCAATCTTTACCTGCAATAGTTACAACGGAGCTGCGAAAATCACGTGGCACAAAGAATTCATAAGAGTTCGATAAGATTTCTTCCCGAGAGGTTGCGTCATCAAGGCATGCCGCAATTATGAGGGAGTATTTGGCTGGTACAGCCAACACAGATCGCATCAGGTTTAATTTGCCACGCTTAACAAAAGCAGGAGCATCGAAATCCCAGAGCATTACATGGTAACATTCAACAGGTTGGCCGTAATCAAAGTCTTGGTCATAATCAAAGTCTTGGCCATAATAAGCCCTTATCCTTCCAGAAAGTTTTGTTTCCTCAGAAGTTGATTCAAATTCTATTTCCAGATCTGCATATACTGCATACTTTAATACAATGTAAGAAATCTCTAGAGAGCCATCTTTGCCTTCAATAGTATGAAAACCGGAACCACCATTGGGTTTGTCTGGGATGTTTATAAACTCATGAGCATCGCAAACTTGTAATGCTTCGTCATCAATGTAGATAGGCTTCTTCTTTACAGGTTTCTGAAGCGTACAAACAGCTTTTGAGTTAGAACCCAATTTATTATCAATTTCCTTGAAGAACCTATCCCACAGTGCTTGTTGTTCTAGCAAAACAGAACTGTCAACGGGTTCGCGTTGTTCAGGTTCAGCAGGACGAGTATCTATATCCATGTAGTCTTGAGTAAATATCTCCATGTCATCGGCCGTGTCAGAGGTAACATAGAGTTTGGCAGCGATCTGAACGACGGAAGTAGAAGAGACTGGAAGTGAAGCATAACGAAGATCGTATAGCTCATGAGAACGTAGCCTTACGCGTACAGGATTAGTGAATTCACGGTTAAATATATCGGAAAACCCATTCTGTTGTAAGAGGGGATCTGGTGAGAAACCACCAACTGCTGCCTGAATAGTCCCAAAGAGCCGAAAGTTGTGGTGAATAATGTCGCGATAGATAAGAAAACAGCTACAGAACTCAAACCGAAAGGGGGGGCCTTCACCGAAGATGGCAGTCCTATAATGAACATAATAATTTGAGTTTAGGCCTATCGCTAGCTAGAATAAATGATAAGTGTTGTATGCTTTCAAGTAACAAAGTCAGAAATAATAAACTTGTTTCAGCGAGCCAGGAGATCTTAATTAATTGAAAAAACAAACCGGGTGTTCCTCAGTAAAACTAGTGTTAGAATCCTCATGCTTGTTTTAGTTCAACAAGAACCGCTCCTAAATGCTTTGCGCCATAAATTTCTGAGAGCTAATATCATAATAAGTCGCCGAATTCAAATAAGCCCAGGCTTATATCATAATAATAATAATAATAAAGAAAATTGGGGCTTATGAAAAGGAAGGAAGTAAAGTGACTTACAGTTGGTCGTCGGATAGATGTGAAAACGGTGTCTCTTCCTCGTTTGTCTGATGTTGATGTTTTATTTCATCCGTTGTTGTTGTTGTAACATTCCTGGTTCAAAAAAAATACAATAAATTAAATAACTTCACTAAAAACAAACTACTAATTGATTTAAAAATATTACTCCGTACATATCTCCATCTTCATCAACTGTTCTTGTCGTCGTCATTCTTTTTTTTCTGCTATTCGATCGGTTGCTTTTTTTTCATCTTTAATTTGTTTGGCGGGAGGGATTTTATTACCCATAGGGGGTGGGCCGATTAGCCCAACAACTCTATATGAATTTTCTTCTTTAATTATTTTAGAATTCTGATGCGTGTTTTAGTAGTGTCACAAAAACAATCGTTAAAAGCTTCTAGTCGTGCCAGGTCTTTTCTGAAAAAAAAAAAAAAAAAAAAAAAAAAANGCGGAAATAATAAACTTGTTTCAGCCAGGAGATTTTAATTGAAAAAACAAACCGGGTTTCCTAAGTAAAACGTATTAGTGTTAGAATCCTAATGCTTGTTTTAGTTCAACAAGAACCGCTCCTAAATGCTTTGTACGCTAAATTTCTATGAGCTAATATAAGAATAATAATAAGCCTAAAAAAGTACCCCCACACCTATATAAGTTTCTTATATCATAATAAGCCGCCAAATTCAAATAAGCTCATAAGGCCAGGTTTTATCTAAGGAGGGAGAATTTACCTCTTTGGGGCTATAATAAGCTAAACCAAACACTATTATATTTTGTGGCTTATATATAATTAATAAAGGAAGTAAAGTGACTTACAGTTGGTCGTCGGATAGATTTGAAAACGGTGTCTTTTCCTCGTTTGTCTGATGTTGATGTTTTTTTGTTGTTGTTGTTGCGATATTCCTGATTCAAAAAAATTAAATAATTTTACTAAAAACAAACTTTTAATTGATTTAAAAATACTACTCACATATCTCCATCTTCATCAACTGTTCTTGTCGTCGTCATTCTTTTTTTTCTGCTATTCGATGGGTTGCTTTTTTTTCATCTTTAATTTGTTTGGCGGGAGGGATTTTATTACCCATAGGGGTGGGCCGATTAGCCCATATGAATTTTATTCTTTAATTATTTTACTGTTCTCAAGTCAAATTTTTAATAATGGAAGGGGATGGGATGGGAAGGAGAAAGTAGGGAATGACACTGTGAAGAAAGTAGTTATTTTTACCTGTGTTCTTGAGTTTTTATTTCAAGTTGCAAGGAAAGGAAAGCATACTACCCAAATTACAAATATACCCTCAAAACATAAATTAGTCTATCACATTATTTAACCGATCAATTTACACCGACGCACCGATATCTCAAATAGCAAAGTCCACCAATTATAGAGATATAATATTAACTACACAAGCATTTTTTTCACATGCTACTATTGACCACGACAAAACTCTTTTCACAAAAGGGGATTAAGCGTTGTTGAAATTATTGCAATTAATTATTGCAATTTTACTAAGCATTTGTACTTGAAATTTGACTAATTAAGCGTTGTTGTATTCCCATTCTTCCATCTCATTGGTCTGTTAATTAAGATCAACCTATAACTTTAACTACTAAAATTTATCAGATACGTTGCTGTATTCCCATTCTTCCATCTCACTGGTACGTTAGAATTAAAACCATCTCCTGGTGAAGCAAGTTGAGCATGTTAATATTTTAAGTCCAATGTGATTACAACTGTTAACATATATACGAATGGATATAATTGTAAATTAACCAAAGCCCATGTTCTCAGTTGTACTCGTTCCCTCCTGATCATCCCAAATATGGGGGGATTACAAATACACACAAAAGCCCATCCCTTCCCTCCCTTCCACCTTCCCGTCCCCTCCTCTTCCTTCTTAAAAAAACTTAAGAACACCCATATTTTTTATTTCCCTTCCCATCCCCTTCCATTTCTTTAAAAAAAAAAAACTCGAGAACATATACTCTTTGAAATTCTAAAAGCTTCTAGTTGTAACAGAGTCTGGCAATGTTTACATATACTCTTTGAAATTTTTTTTGAACAGTACTCTTTGAAATTTGACTCATGGAGAAGGTTAAACAAGAAGACCCCCTTTCAAGAGGATATGGATTATTGGCGAGTGCCAGGTTTTTTCTGGGAAAAAAAAACTCTATTTTCTTTGTCTCGACACTGCTCGAACTTCAATTAGGTTTGACACAACAGCTGAGAGGTTCCATAAGATAGAAACTCCCCCTTGTGTATGATTTTACAAATAAACCATACGTCGCCGCCACCATTACTGTTCACAGAGTGTCCATTCATGTTTGTGTCAAGTACGACATTGGACGAACTGATATCTTGAATAGCATCTCATCTGTCTCGAGTTGTGGAAGTTGAATGCAGATGGAGATATCTGGAGTAAGGTGGTAACCTATCAGCTCATGCCCAACTGGGATGTTCACTTTTTGGCTCCATTGCACCTGATGAGCAACGGAAACTGGCTCATGAGTGATGGTCTAGTCGGAGGTCGTATTTGTCAAGTACATCTCAAGAAGATGAATCATAAATACAAGAGAAGGAAATTGCCATGACGAATACAACTTGTATCTTTCTAACGTTGATTGGGTTACTCTGTACCAGTCAGATGCACTGAGGCAGTCATAAAAATTTGATTATATAACAGGTCTATTTTGAACTCGTTAATCAGCCAGTCTTTAAGGTCGTTATTAAGCTCGTCTATAATAAAATGCATAATGTATTATATGTGTTTAATACTTCAAATATGTCTTTTAGGTTCGTTTAGGCTCGCGAGCCCAATCGAGCTTTGTACATAAAGTTCGGACTCCGGCTCAACTAATAAATGAGCCGGCAACTTAGGCTCGAGCCCGGGCTCAAGCTCTAGCTTTTATCGATCCGATCGCGAGCTTTTCACGAGTGGCTCAGCTAATTTCCACCACTAACGCAGCAAAGCATATTAACCATTTTGGTTAAGACAATATTTTATCTTTCAAAAGCATTACACGACCATTTGAACATCTATCGAACTGTTTCTAAATTCGTTCCCTATAGGATTGGTGGTCTTAAATTTTTTCTAATATCTTGGACTGAATATACAGTCATAATAATTCTCAAATGTGTAACACAAGGTGTGAAGCCCCGCGCTTCGCCGCGGGATGTTTTAATACAAAATTATTGATTTCCATTGCGAGCCGTCACTAAGCGAAAGGGCGTAACTATGTAACGGATTAATAACCCGAAGGACTATTTTTAAATTTTTTTGTTAGTTTTGTCACGGAAGATTATGTTGGCGTTTCGTTGCAAAGTTAAGTAATGGCCGTTAGTAGGACTAACTGTGTAACGGACATGTAACATGAATGACCGATTATGTAAATTCTGTGGCATCGTTAGAACCCTAAGGGACCTATTTTGCAACGAAAGTTAAACCTCAGGGACTGCTTTCGTTTTATTGTTGTTATTTAAATATTAAAAAAAAAAAGAATAATAAAGATAACGACCGTTAGTACTGCACATTCTACTGTTCATGAGGCCCTTAGCAAAAAAAGGATTGCCCCTAGCAATCTCGACGGCATAGTTTATGCGTACAGTTCAGCAGCCATTGCTTGGAGGGTGTGCCGCTAGCAGAAAAAGGATTGGTGGTCTTAGAATTTTTTTTAATATCTTGGACTGAATATACAGTCATAATATAATCAGAATAGATCAACTAAAGTTCACGTTGAGCTGGCATTGCATTGAAGACGTAGAGGTTGTAGTAAAAGCTCTTGACAGTAGGTAAAAGATTGTATCCAGATTTTGTGCCGAGGTTGGAAGACGTGACAGATTCGTCTATCGATCGTTCGATGTCTATTGTTTGAGAGACGAGAAATTTAATGCTACCTGTGTTTCCGATATCCTCTTTGGCTGAAAAAGAAAAGAAAGGGACATGCACATAACTACTGCAAGTCTTTATAGGGTAATCGAGCCATATGTATGCCTCGTAGACGGAAAACTTGAAATGAGCAGATACTAGTATGAACATAATAACTTATGATATAAAAGTTAAGTCACCTACGTATCATAACTATTCATAAGATCATCTAGCCATCGTAACATAACCCTAATACATAATTAAAATATGAAACAAAGGGCAAAATGCTGCCATATTAAGCTTCAAATGGCAGCTTCCGGACCACTTGCAGATTTAAGGAGCGATGATTCCAGTCCAAATTCAGACTCCCAAATGATCACTCAGCAATCAAGAAAAAGGTAACATCAACGATTCGATTTTAAAGATAGGAGTGATCCCCAAAAGATCAAAGCATTTCCTCATAACCACTTCAGTTGCCTTGCACAACGATAATTTACTCGTCTTCTCACTAGACCCAACAACCTGCCAAAACATTCAAAGTTACGTTAAATCCTGACAAGAATCATCAGATTTGCCTTTTAGAAATCAAATAAACATAATCTATAAAATTAACTTTGGTTTAAAATAATCGGGTACTTAATTCAACACGTATGAGAAAAAGCTAGCGTATATGTAAGTGAATATACCTGCCACACGGAAGAGCGTAAACCGTTAAACTTCTTGCATAATTCATAAAGATACTCACACAGGATATGTGGCGCAAGAATTGTGCAAGCCTCTCCGAGAACCTAAAAAGGAAAATTAGGTTATTAATGGAATAATATAAATCTACATAATCATATTCAACTATTATTGTTATAATTTTTTTTCCCAACTAGTCAAAAACTGAAATCATCTTGATATGTGCTTTAATTATTTATTAAACTACTAAGTAATCAATTCCAACAAGTATACTTTATTTAACACCCATGTTATAACGATAATTATAAAGAACCATGCATATGAATATTGTGAGGAGATGGACGTAGTCTGAGATTCGATCCCTTATGACTTGATTCTACTAGATTTTCACGCCCACTCCTCTTCAAAAACCCACATTATACCTACTCTAGCTGTAACATAACTCAAACACAGTAGAATCCTAGAGAAAGCGTGAGCCGAGAGTTTGAGGGAGAAAATATGAGTCTCGAAAACAAGATCAAATCATAAGAAGATTTCTGTTTACCATCAGTTCAAACCATATGTGTGTAACAGGAGCATAGGAGTGGAATTATCAATGTTTGTTTTCATGTCCAGTATGTTCTGATCATACAAATTATTTTTATAAATAAAAAGACTACTCCTAGAGTCATTACTACAAAGAAGAAATTATAGAAATTCTAGTGGCAAAAAACAAAAAAAAAAAAAAAAAAAAAAAAAAAAAAAAAAAAAAAAAAAAAAAAAAACAAAAAAAATGTACTGCATATAAGAGCAATGGTGATTGAAATATTAATAATCTGTTAATTAACATTATGATGCCATTTAAACAGTTGAACGTCTTTCTAACAATTGTTGAGTTGAAATGTAAAGATTCCATTTTTATTAATAATTTATATTTGAACAGTACGAGAAATTTAACTAATCGTTATCTTACCTCAGTAAAGCGAAGTAAATGTAATCCCAACTCACGCTCATCATCGTTCATCAATATTAACTCTTCAGCCTGTCGCAAACAATTGTAATATAGTCTTAATATATGAAATCGGCTCTTTTACCTTCAGATTACAGACACATGCAAGCAAACTTGCTTTTTCACACTATGTTTTACACTTCAATTTTGAAAACTTCACACTAAAATTAACTGTGAATTTTTTTAAAACGTACCCGATCCTAAACCTATAGCTATAGTGTCTCTGTGTCTGTGTTTGTGTGTGTCTATGAAATAACAGTGAAACAAAAAGATATTCTTACCATTAAATCCTCGATGTCTTTACTAGAACTCATGATAATTGAAAGAACTTGATGGTGTGTATAATGTAGATATACAGCAGTATTTCCCTATTTATAAAAGAAAGTGAGCAAGTAAGAAACAAGGTCGATGTAAATATTTCAAATCAATAAGGGAATACAATAAACAATTGCGTAACATCACTAGTAAGAATACCTCATTAAACATCTGATCAATACTGAAGGTATAATTAGTCAATCTGTTGTTCTTCAAGACTTCGTACCTATTAAGAACAGAAGAAAATAGCCCAAAAGCATTGTTTAAAGCAAATACTTATACCGATAGCATAAGTACAATGGTCGTATTGTGACAAAGCATGAGAATCTTACGTAACGGCACGATATCCAAGTGATTCAGCAGCATACTCAAGCTCCTCAGCAGTACACTCATTAGCCATGCCAGCTAAAAAAATGCATACGTAGTCATTTTAAATCGACCAATTAACTAAAAGCGAAACATGCAGGTCAACCAGGATGAAAGCCAAAATGAATATATGTAGCATACCTTGACTCGCTAGGAGCACTTTACATCGAGTTTTGGCTTCGTCAAGCAAATTAACCAAGCTAACCACTTCAGTATTAGAAGTTTGGAATCTCTCAAGATCATCACCTTGAACATGACCAAATCCTACATGACTTACAGGGTATATAGAATGATCATCTGTGATCAACCCAACACGTTTAGCAGCCTGGGGGGAAAATTGTTGAGCTCCATAAGTATTCAGATTGATCTATTGATCTTTTTTTTGGAATATGTTATCAGTTATGTTGTATAAAGGTTACTTACAGTGATGCACGTTTCAATATAGTCTCGTTGCCCTACTTCAGCCACATACAATATCCAGTCTGCTTTTTCCACATCAAGTGCATGCCTACATATGCAAACAGTAGAGGGTTTTTGAGCTTTTTCCCAAAACAAATGTATTACAGCCAACTGAAATATGTTTTGACAAAATCAACATCTATAGCAACTAAACTAACCGCAANAAGAAAATAGCCCAAAAGCATTGTTTAAAGCAAATACTTATACCGATAGCATAAGTACAATGGTCGTATTGTGACAAAGCATGAGAATCTTACATAACGGCACGATATCCAAGTGATTCAGCAGCATACTCAAGCTCCTCAGCAGTACACTCATTAGCCATGCCAGCTAAAAAAATGCATACGTAGTCATTTTAAATCGACCAATTAACTAAAAGCGAAACATGCAGGTCAACCAGGTTGAAAGCCAAAATGAATATATGTAGCATACCTTGACTCGCTAGGAGCACTTTACATCGAGTTTTGGCTTCGTCAAGCAAATTAACCAAGCTAACCACTTCAGTATTAGAAGTTTGGAATCTCTCAAGATCATCACCTTGAACATGACCAAATCCTACATGACTTACAGGGTATATAGAATGATCATCTGTGATCAACCCAACACGTTTAGCAGCCTGGGGGGAAAATTGTTGAGCTCCATAAGTATTCAGATTGATCTATTGATCTTTTTTTTGGAATATGTTATCAGTTATGTTGTATAAAGGTTACTTACAGTGATGCACGTTTCAATATAGTCTCGTTGCCCTACTTCAGCCACATACAATATCCAGTCTGCTTTTTCCACATCAAGTGCATGCCTACATATGCAAACAGTAGAGGGTTTTTGAGCTTTTTCCCAAAACAAATGTATTACAGCCAACTGAAATATGTTTTGACAAAATCAACATCTATAGCAACTAAACTAACCGCAAAGTTGTGAGATACGCAAGACGTAATTTCCGTCCCTCGATAAATACCGTCTCATTCCCTTCACTGACAACCGTCAAACCGTTTCCCCTCAATAAATCAAGAGTCTCGCTGATGTAGAGATCATAAGAGCTTTTACCCTGAAAATAAACGGATTCCTATTTTATATTTAACAGACATTCAAACAGCTTAATCTATTTTATATTTTAATATTTTATATAATGCACAGGTATAATATGAATATATGATTATAGTTGACAGACATTCAAACAGCAAGACCAACTGAATGTACCTCAATGTCCAGATGATGCCCATCATGGATACTTATTTGGTGCACAACAACTCCAGAATAGTGGAGCATACGAGCTAACGTTTCTCCAACAGAAATGGATCGTAAATGACCCATATCAAATATATCTGGTGACAAATAGTAGATAATTGCTTTTTTCACAGAAAGTTTTGGTGCCCATGTTTCTATACCATCCCTTAGCATCTTATGAATACTCTGCAAGAAAAGAAAAAACGAAGTGGACAAGAATTAAGGTCAGAACTGTAATGTGTGTTTTACGACAGTTGGAAAAGAAAAGAGACTAAAATTACCTTGGCTATCCATTCCCTACATAACTGAAACTTTACAAAACCAGGACCACATACGACGCATCTTTCCATCATATCCTTATATTCAGAAGCCATAATATTATCCTTGACGGCCTATATATAAAAAAGAGTAAGACAACCTACACGGTATACTGAAAAGCCATGATATTTCACTCAAAAATAAATAAATAAAAAAATTAAAAAAAAATTACCACTCCAGCATGTTTTGGTCCTCTATACGAAGTGTCCCTTAGTTCAGGCCATATGTGCAAGACACTGGAGCTATTACCAAATGTACATTTTTGAATTAGTACTCGTCATTCAGAAAACAAAGAATACACATATACGAAAGAATGTAAAAGTGCACAAGTATGAGAAAGAACATATATACCATAGGTAATCACCACCGTCCTCTTTGGTGCAAGTAGAAATACTACAAGATACGGCTTCTCGTGGACTGAAAGTACGTTCCAGTGAGGTGTTAAATACCTTTGCAATTTCTTCTTGAAGGCTCCATCTATTACATTCCTGTATTACAATACAAAACCATCTTCTTAACTGTTAAAATATCCTCTAGTTTTTTATATATTAAGCTTCTGAATCTATAGTACACGTTAATAGACTTACATCAGGATCTGCCATTATAGATTTGGAATTGGCTCCAAATTTGCTTCTTTCAGTCTGTAACAAATATGATGTAGATTAGCACGGAGAACGGAAGATTCTGGACTTGGGGCTAACTTTACCAAATATAATATGTACAAACTACACAAATCGATCTGACGTAATCTAACTTTTTACCTTTACGAGACGACTGACAGATGAGTTTGAGGAAGGGGCCGGAGAAATTGGCAGCCTCCAGTTCACTGTCACTTTTAAAGAGCAATCTTTACCTGCAATAGTTACAACGGAGCTGCGAAAATCACGTGGCACAAAGAATTCATAAGAGTTCGATAAGATTTCTTCCCGAGAGGTTGCGTCATCAAGGCATGCCGCAATTATGAGGGAGTATTTGGCTGGTACAGCCAACACAGATCGCATCAGGTTTAATTTGCCACGCTTAACAAAAGCAGGAGCATCGAAATACCAGAGCATTACATGATAACATTCAACAGGTTGGCCGTAATCAAAGTCTTGGTCATAATCAAAGTCTTGGCCATAATAAGCCCATATCCTTCCAGAAAGTTTTGTTTCCTCAGAAGTTGATTCAAATTCTATTTCCAGATCTGCATATACCGCATACTTTAATACAACGTAAGAAATCTCTAGAGAGCCATCTTCGCCTTCTATAGTGTGAAAACCGGAACCACCATTGGGTTTGTCTGGGATGTTTATAAACTCATGAGCATCGCAAACTTGTAACGCTTCGTCATCAATGTAGATAGGCTTCTTCTTTACAGTTTTCTGAAGCGTACAAACAGCTTTTGAGTTAGAACCCAATTTATTATCAATTTCCTTGAAGAACCTATCCCACAGTGCTTGTTGTTCTAGCAAAACAGTACCGTCAACGGGTTCGCGTTTTTCAGTTTCAGCAGGACGAGTATCTATATCCATGTAGTCTTGAGTAAATATCTCCATGTCATCGGCCGTGTCAGAGGTAACATAGAGTTTGGCAGCGATCTGAACGACGGAAGCAGAAGAGACTGGAAGTGAAGCATAACGGAGATCGTCTAGCTCATGAGAACGTAGCCTTACGCGTACAGGATTAGTGAATTCACGGTTAAATATATCGGAAAACCCATTCTGTTGTAAGAGCGGATCTGGTGAAAAACCACCAACTGCTGCCTGAATAGTCCCAAAGAGCCGAAAGTTGTGGTGAAGAATGTCGCGATAGATAAGAAAACAGCTACAGAACTCAAACCGAAAGGGGGGGCCTTCACCGAAGATGGCAGTCCTATAATGAACATAATAATTTGAGTTTAGGCCTATCGCTAGCTAGAATAAATGATAAGTGTTGTATGCTTTCAAGTAACAAAGTCAGAAATAATAAACTTGTTTCTGCGAGCCAGGATATCTTAATTAATTGAAAAAACAAACCGGGTGTTCCTCAGTAAAACTAGTGTTAGAATCCACATGCTTGTTTTAGTTCAACAAGAACCGCTCCTAAATGCTTTGTGCCATAAATTTCTGAGAGATAATATAAGAAAAATAATAATAAGCCTAAAAAAGTACCCCGACACCTATATAAGTTTCTTATATCATAATAAGCCGGGGCTTTATGTAAGGATTGAGAAGTGTAACTCTTTGGGGATATAATAAAGAAAATTGGGGCTTATGAAAAGGAAGGAAGTAAAGTGACTTACAATTGGTCGTCGGATAGATGTGAAAACGGTGTCTTTTCCTCGGTTGTCTGATGATGATGATGATGTTTTTTGTGATCGGTTGTTGTTGTTGTTGTTGTTGTAATAGTCCTGGTTCAAAAAAATTACAATAAATTAAATAATTTTACTAAAAACAAACTATATACTACGAGTAATTGATTTAAAAATACTCCTCCGTACATATCTCCATCTTCATCATCAATTGTTCTTGTTGTCGTCATCATCTTTCTTCTGCTATTCGGTTGCTTTTTTCTTCTTCTTTAACTAGTTATAATGCCCGCGCACGCGCGGGTTTTTTTTTTTTTAATTTTTTGAAATAATTATTTAAAATTTTTAATCCTATTGTTAATTGCATCTTATCTATTTTTTTTTGTATTTATCTTCTACTTGTGTTGTGGATAAATATAAAATGTTACCTAATAAGAAAATAATTTTTTTTTTTTTTAAATATCTTATATTTATCTTCTACTTGTGTTATGGATAAATATAAAATGTTACTTAATAAGAAAATAATATTTTTTTTTTTAAATAAAATTATTACTAAATAAGGTATGGTTCCATTTTTTTTGAAATGAAAAATTCCCAATAGGGGTTTTGTTTTATTATATAAAAGATTTGTTTGGCGGGAGGGATTTTATTACCCATAGGGGTGGGCTTCTTTAATTATTTTAGAATTCTAATGCTTGTTTTAGAAGTGTTAGAAAAAATATAGTTAAAAGCTTCTAGTTGTAATAGAGTCTCTGGCAATGTTTACATATACTCTTTGAAATCTGACTCATGGAGAAAGTTAAACAAGAAGACCCCCTTTCAAGAGGATACAGATTATTGGAGATTACACTTTCTGAAGAATAAANCTGATGAACACATCAGCTATCTACAATACTACACCAGACAGTACTCAAACATACAAGATACATTCTTGCATTTGCTATATACTAAATCAGCCAATGTCTTGCATTTGAATTCACCTTTTAGCACAACCATCTAGCTACATTTCCAGCTCCCTTTCCTACCATATCACTCAACCAACATCCACAGTAATGTAAGTAGGATAAGGTGCTTGCATCACTAGGAACCCTTTACCCTTCCAGTCAAGAGCTCTTCCAAACAACCTACATTTCCATCTTTTAAGAATGGCTTCAGCTGTTTGGAAACACATACCTTGAGGGAAGCTCTTCCATTCCTCCTGTGGTGATGTACTGGGTGGACCAAGAAGGTTCATCTTGCACACCTCTCTATTCCATCCATCATACACCACCCACCCAAGCTACTTACCCTTCACAGTGACCATTCCTTTATTATGGTACATCTACTATGAATTAGACCTCCTTTCCTCACCATAAACTCATCAGTTCCCTCCCAAGGCCAAACAGGGGAGCTTTATGGATCTTGAAAAGGTACAGTCACACCATTTGAGACTCCAAGTACAAGGAATGATCCACTGTAGTAGCCTGCAAATAGTTCTTCCATTGTACTTATTCTTATCCCAATCACTCCTTAAAAAGGGGAAATGATTTTTTACACCAGAGATACCATATTCCTCAATACAGCATCATGTGATCCACATTAGTTTTTCATACTCCAAGACCATGTTTACTGTTACATTGCTACTTCCTTCCACTGAATTCCCCATATCTTCTGCACATTTGTGGTAGCCATGGACTTTTTCACCTTAAGACTCATTAATCTTAATCTGACAATTTCACATATTAAATTGCACACCTCTTCCTCATTTCTCTTATTATCACTAAATAGCCTGGAATTCCTTTCTTGCCATATGAAATAAACACTTGCAGCTAGGCACAATGCTCTTACAATGCTATCAATAGTCTTCATCTTGAAATTTTCAACAAACTTTCTTACAATATCATCCCATTCTAATTGACCACCGTCCAATTGTAGCATGTTCAGAATCTTGGCCCATATCTTCTTAGCATAATTGCATTTAAAGAAAAGATGTTGGTGAGAGTCCATATCCTTATAGCATAAAGGGCACACCATAAGGTCATAAGATCCCCATTGCTTAATTTTGTCCTGTGTGGTAAGTCTGTTTTGTATAGCCAGCCACAAGATGAAAGAGTGTTTAGGAATATTTTGAGAATACCACACTATCTTACTCCATGCAACATCAACCTCATCTGGCTGTAGGTCTTTATAAGCTTGACTTACTGAAAAATTCCAAATCTTCCCGCTTCTACTTTTCCACATTAAAGTATCCTCTTGCATTGTCATCAAAGTAGGTGGTATCAATTGAGTAATCACAGGGAGATCTTGGTACCATTCTTCTGGCCAATTCCACACACCGTTATTCATTATCTCAGCAATCTTAAGATCTGTACTCAACCTAGCATTGTACAGGTCTCTGTAAGAAAGATGATTGCTTAGAGCCCCAATAGAACTCCAATTGTCAAACCATGCTGATGCTTTCCTTCCATCCCCCACTTTCATAACCATGTACTGCTGTAATTCATTCTTTAACCTTATTATATTCCTCCATCCCCAACTGTCATTGCCTTCCTCACTAACAGCCCATATACTATTTCCTTTAAGTTAATGATACATACAATAAGAAATATTAAAAGAATGATATATACAATAAAAAAAATTAAGAGTTAATGCTCACAATAAGAAAATTAAAAATTAAATACACACAAAAAGAAAANTTTTTTTTTTTTTTTTTTTTTTTTTTTTTTTTTTTTTTTTTTTTTTTTTTTTTTTAATAATATCTTGGACTGAATAGACAGTCATAATAATTCTCAAATGTGTAATATAGAATCAGATAAGTATAGATCAACTAAAGTTCACGTTGAGCTGGCATTGCATTGAAGACGTAGAAGTTGTAGTAAAAGCTCTTGACAGTAGGTAAAAGATTGTATCCAGATTTTGTGCTGAGGTTGGAAGACGTGACAGATTCGTGTATCGTTCGATGTCTATTGTTTGAGAGACGAGAAATTTAATGCTACCTGTGTTTCCGATAACCTCTTTGGCTGAAAAAGAAAACAAAGGGACATGCACATAACTACTGTAAGTTTTTATAGCGTACTCGAGCCATATGTATGCCTCGTAGATGGAAAAGTTGAAATGAGCAGATACTAGTATGAACATAATAACTTATGATATAAAAGCTCAAGTAATTAAATAAATAAATGAATCCAAAGTCAATTTGTCTCTTAACTATTATGATACAACAGATCATTCAAATTGACATTACGAACAATTAGCTTCTTATATCACTTAAATAATACTTTGTATATTCCAAAAGTACATCTAACGTATTCTACGGTTTCTGCCCATTAGCAAACTATCGTCATCAACCAACGACTGAAGCCAAAACTTAATCAAGGCAAGGGCATGGGTGGTCTCCATTTGTGGAATTCAACTAAAAGCGGGGGTGCAGTGAGGAACCAAATCTCCTCATTTGGGGCGCACAGGGTGCCACATCACCTTACATACTCTTCACAACTAACCCCCTCACTAACAACTAACCTCAAATTACTCATTTGGAGCCCACCACTTACAACTTTATTTTTTTTATTCAAATTTTCAAATAATCTAAATTCATTTCATTAAAAATAAAAATACATTACAACATATTAAAATTAGACGCAACTTAAAATAACGATACGAAAAAAATAAATAAATAAATAAAAAATAACAATACGGTGCAGCCCAATGTTTTATCATTCAACCCATCTATTTTTCTTATAACAGCCCAATGTTTTATAATTCAACATTTCAACCTAAGTCCAACCTTGTTAAACTTATCATAGCCAAAGCCCAATCTTTTATAATACCACTAAACACTGCAAAACCCTATTTCCCTTCTAAAAAAAACGCAGTCACAATATGTTAAGTTCTTCTCTTTGGCAGCCACAAAATATAAACAACAACAAAATAAATTCAACCCTTTCTATATCTTAATGATAAACACACAAGCACAAAAACACATGAATCAAAAAAAAAAGAAAAAAAAAAGAAAAAAAAAGTTGTCAGAGTTTACCCTCGTCGTGCAGACGAGGAGGCCTCAAGTGGCGAGCTGTGAAGAGGGGGCGGTGCAGTGGCGAGGGAGGATGAGGAGCTGCACCCCCCGCTCTAAGTCTCTATTAACTATGGATCCATTATGAAGCCAAAATGTTTCGGGCGAGTGATGAAACGTCCTTGTTTTCCTCTGGAGTTATCACAGTATCCCAGTAAATGCAGAGCTGGGATTGAGATCCTCTCAAGTTGTGGATTAACATGACGCATCATGTTGAGCTTTTTGTGAGAGGGAAAATATCTGTGGGCCCACGATTTTTAATTGAATGAAAAACTTTATCCATTTTACTTATTTTTGATTGTTTGAAATGATAAAAGCTCTGTGGGATGTTAAATAAAACTAAACCAAACGAAGTAAAAGTCATATTGCTATAGTAAGAATCATATAAACTATTTCTTAATGGAAGTGTAAGTTTTCTTATCTATTATCTGGATGTTTAGATGTGTATTTTCAATATTGTAATCGATGAATATTATCAGATAATGAATTACTTAACGCAAGAGATAGTGGGGTGACTTTACATTCACCCAGACAGACAAAGCTGAATAGCGCGACTATAAATCTCAATATAAATACAAGACCACAGACACTATACCTTCAGATAAGCCTGGTTCATCTCTTTATCATTTAGCCCACCCATCATCCGAGCACAGGATGGTACGAAGAACAGATCCGCCTCTGCTTTATTGTGTGTACGAAACGTTGACTCAAGTAGAAGCCTGTGTATCTTGACCTAAAATTTCATATAAGCATGCCAAAACTTAACGTTTTCTGATTCTCTACTCTGGAATGCTACCACATTCTGCTATGTTTCCATCATTATTCTTCGACTGGACTACTATAGATGTTTGATACATAAGGAACTTGTAATTACTAAAGTTAAAGGTCACATTTGTCTCATATTTTCATTTATTAAACGCTATCAGTATTCATATGATAAAACATTATTTAATAATACTAAATTAGAGTATATGGTTATTGGATGAACTGTTCATAATGATATTATGTTATGGATACTGTTTTTGCTCAAACATGTATGAAGTCATATGATAAAATATCACGTACCTTTTAGCATTTGTCGCTACTAATGAATGAGATGTTGGCATGGAATCGCGACCATAACCTTATATACCCTATGGTTATCCAACACATCAAGCAAATTAATCTGTAACGTTTGTCGCAAACAACATTCTTTTCTCTTCACTGGTTAGGTCATTGTATGCAACGTGAGATTCCTCACATTGCCTTGCCGAATTGGTTATTGAAAAACAATTGCGGATAACAAATTTGGCCCATCGCCTAGGTATCGTGCTTGGTATCCTGATATATTGTGAGATGTAGATACGGGTCTGAAGCGACCTCGATCCGCTAAGGCCATAATTACACGGAATATACTACTTCTCCAATCAAACATGTTTATGTTTGCATTGGGAAGTGACATCGCTACTATCAAAACTTCTACCACTTGTTGGAAAATCCTATAAACTAAATTGTATATTTCTAAATCCAAACGCCTAGTGAGGTCAGTGTAATTTCCTCCATACCCTAGGTCAGTGGACTCCTTGGGGGCAAAATCATGAAAATCGCTAAATTGGTAAGTTGTTGTCCCCCTTTTAAAACACATGGCCGGTATGTACAGGTTATCTTCAATCATATGGCAAACCAAGCCATCATTATTCAGAAGTGCTGGACAAATAATTTCGACCATTCTTAGGAATAAAGTTTGTGAATGTGTCACTGGCAACAACCCTTCTCAATTTATCTATTACATCATCATGATAATTTAAACTATAATATCTACGAAGATAATTATCATGAAAATCTAATTGTTAAATTGAAAAGGGTTGTTGTCGGTGACTCATTGACAAACTTTATTCCTAGGAATGGTCAAAATTATCTGTCCATAACACTTCTGAATAATGATAATGATGGTTTGGTTTTCCATACGATTCAAGATAACATGTATATACAGGCCATTGGTTTAGAAGGGGGGCCACAACTTACCAATTTAGTGATTTTTACGTGTTTCCCCCTAGGAGTCCACCGACCTGGGGTATGGAGGGGAATTACACTAAGCTCACTAGGCATTTGGATTCGGAAATATACAATTTAGATTATAGGGTTTTCCAAGAATTTGTGGAAGTTTTGATAGTAGCGATGTCACTTCTCAATGCAAACATAAACATGTGTGATTGGAGAAGTAGTATTTTCTGTGTAATTATGGCCTTAGCGGAAGGAGGTCGCTTTAGACTCGTATCTACATCTTTCTACATCTCACAATATCTCAGGACACCAAGCACAATACCTAGGCGATGGGTAAAACTAGTTATCCGCAATTGGTCTTCAATATCCAATTCGGCAAGGCAATGAGACGAACCTCGCGTTGCATACAATGACCTAAGAGAAAAGAATGTTGTTTGCAACAAAGGTTACAAATTCATATGAGAATCATTTGCAGTTTCCATCTCTGTTTAAAAAGAAGTATATAAGTAATTGTCAACTTTAACCATTTTAAACTATTGTAAAATAAATCGTGTCTATTCCAACACATAATCGAAATTCTAATACAAAAAGACAAAATAAAACAAGTTAAGGGTGAAAGATGAAACCTTTTAGCAAGTAAAAATGAGGTCTTCAGTCTTCACAAGCAATTCATCAATGCTTCAAAACCCACAGAGTATCAAATTAGGGTAAACTGGGGAAGAGAGTGTTTGGAGAAGAAAGACACTTGTGTTTCATTTTTTTACCTTTTTACCCCTTCACGTTTTTGTTTTGTGTTTTTTTAATCTCTAAAAAAACACACATGCATGAACTTGTTTTTCTTAAAGCAAACGGTATGGTGGCGATTTTGTTCGCCAAATCCAAGCTGGCACCCCATTCGGTGAGGCCGAATGTTAGCCACCACACCACCATCCTTCGCCAAACACAAACTTGCCTCTTCCCCGATGCTAATAAGACCAAAAAACTAACTGTTGAATGCAAGTTTTGTATTATTTATTTATTTTATTTTTTTTAAGTAGTGAATGTGTGTGTGTGTGTTTCTTTTAGTGTGTTTCTTTTATGGAGATGATATAGGCAAATGTGCACATGTATAAAAGGAAAACAAAAGTATAAGAAGACGGGTAGATATGATATAAATGCTTGGTTATTTACATTTACTCTACTTAAATATTTACATTTACTCACCTAAATATTGACTCCACCAAAATATTTAATACACGATACAAAACAAAATGGATTGGCCATACTTTTTAATGTGTATTTCTAAAACCAACATGGAGTGCAAAATTGGTAATTTGATTTTTTATAAAATTTAATTTGTTTGAAAAAATAAAAAGAAAATAAAATTGAAGGTGGGTGGGCCCAAATGTCTAAGTTGTGAGTGAAAGGTATTTTAAAATGTGAGTGTTGAAATAATGTGGCATCCAATGAGGCCCAAATGGCAAAAAATTGGATGTTACCACACCTTTCACTCTTAATAACACATGTTCGGCTTGATACCTCAACGAGCCTTCATGGGAGAAGCTCGAACTCGGTTCGAGAAAGGTTGAGTTTCGTTTTTCCAAATTGTCAACTTTAACCATTTTAAACTATTGTAAAATAAATCGTGTCTATTCCAACACATAATCAAAATTCTAATACAAAAAGACAAAATAAAACAAGTTAAGGGTGAAAGGTGAAACCTTTTAGCAAGTAAAAATGAGGTCTTAAGTCTTCACAAGCAATTCATCAATGCTTCAAAACCCACAGAGTATCAAATTAGGGTAAACTGGGGAAGAGAGTTTGGAGAAGAAAGACACTTGTGTTTCATTTTTTTACCTTTTTACCCCTTCACGTTTTTGTTTTGTGTTTTTTTAATCTCTAAAACACACATGCATGAACTTGTTTTTCTTAAAGCAAACGGTATGGTGGCGATTTTGTTCGCCAAATCCAAGCTGGCACCCCATTCGGTGAGGCCGAATGTTAGCCACCACACCACCATCCTTCGCCAAACACAAACTTGCCTCATCCCCGATGCTAATAAGACCAAAAAACTAACTGTTGAATGCAAGTTTTGTATTATTTATTTTTTTTAAGTAGTGAATGTGTGTGTGTTTCTATTAGTGTGTTTTTTTTATGGAGATGATATACGCAAATGTGCACATGTATAAAAGGAAAACAAAAGTATAAGAAGACAGGTAGATATGATATAAATGCTTGGTTATTTACATTTACTCTACTTAAATATTTACATTTACTTACCTAAATATTGACTCCACCAAAATATTTAATACACGATACAAAACAAAATGGATTGGCCATACTTTTTAATGTGTATTTCTAAAACCAACATGGAGTGCAAAATTGGTAATTTGATTTTTTATAAAATTTAGTTTGTTTGAAAAAATGAAAAGAAAATAAAATTGAAGGTGGGTGGGCCCAAATGTCTAAGTTGTGAGTGAAAGGTATTTTAAAATGTGAGTGTTGAAATAATGTGGCATCCAATGAGGCCCAAATGGCAAAAAATTGGATGTCACCACACCTTTCACTCTTAATAACACATGTTCGGCTTGATACCTCAACGAGCCTTCATGGGAGAAGCTCGAACTCGGTTCGAGAAAGGTTGAGTTTCACTCTAAAAGTTTGATTTATTTGTAATAATGACTAAAATTAAAATTTAAACCTTTTTACGATTTGTGACTTGGTGTGTTTACATTAGTAATACCCTAGGTATAGATAGCTCCATTAGCCAAAGCTCGTGTTATGAATTCTGCGCATTTTCTAGGCTCGCGCTCAATTACTTCTCGACTTGTTTACCACTCGTTTATCCAACAAAAGCTCGAGCATGAGTTGCTCATTCATCATTTTTTCTAGTTGCCTAGCACACATGTTCATATTGTGTTAACACGTTAACAGTTTTTTGTTTTTTTTTTGTTTTTTTTTTT